>CAIGRN010126737.1:0-12698 GCA_903798345.1 Fraxinus anomala
GCACCATTAAACTTCTGAGGTCGCCACATGTTGTAATATCCAAGCATCAAGAATAAATATTATTTAGGGAAATTTTCATAAATGTCACTAAATTTGAAAATTTTAAAAAAATTGTCATTTTTACCTTTTGTGAGCAAAAATGTCACTTTTTTTGTGCAAAATGTCCAAATTACCCATAATAACACATTTTTAGAAGCATTTAATTACAATATCACTCATACAACATATTGAACGATGAGAAATATGTCACTTGATTTGCTTGTAATTGGATCTTCTACTGATTTTCTATTTCTATTTGAGTGATGAATTTCGTATCTCTGATTTATACTATCCTATTGCTAAACAAAAGTGTGGTAGATAAAATTTTTGCATGTGAGAAAAATGAAAAAAAAAAATAGAAAATAAAAAAAAATTACGCATGCATTTGTCAACATATGTGTTATGAGATTTTACTAAACTATTTCATATTTATTAGAGTAAATATCCGCGTAAGGTAAATTTATACTGATTAAAACATATCTATGCAATATTTGGCATCGGAATTCGTGTGTGTAGTTTCTAGGATATGCTAATAACTGAGATGATAATTGTAGGAACTTTTCACCAATTTAGAGTTGTAACTCAGAGCAACTTAAACTAACAACATAGCAAATTCTACCAATAATTCAAATGAGGAGAAAAGATGTACCAATTCAAATGAGGAATGAATATTTTCTCAAAAGAGAACTCCCTGCAATAAATATAGAGACAGGCCTTAGTACCCAAAACTTGAAACGCTAAAACCCTAAAATGCAAATTGTGGGCTTTTTTCCATCAGATGAAAAATGAAAACCTCCCCACCCCATCCCACCCCACCCCACCCCACCAAAACCCAACCGACCACTTTATAATATAATATACTAAGCTTATTGGCATGAAAATTGGCCATTACAACAAAAAACTTACAAAATAATCAATTTATATTGGACATTTGTAATTCAGTTTCTGATACCCCAATTCCTTGAAAAAAAAAAAATTATCCCCAACACATAACCCTTAAATTTAAATATTTCTTGTTTCTCTTTTTCCTTTTCTAACGGAGGCATGGAATACTCTTAAATTCATAATAATAATAATAATAACAACAACAACAATAATAATAATAATAATAAAATCCCTATTTCACACGAACCCTTAATTACGTATGATAAAATCAATTTGATTACCTATAAATAAATTTGCAACAATTAAAAAGAGAAAGAAAAAAAAGAAAAAGAGAAAGAAAAGAAAGAAAGAAGTTTCTTACCTACTGGGTCCATCCCCCACTTCAAATCGGCAATGCACGGAGAAAATGAATCAAAAAATGGTATTTGAAAATCAAGAAATAAGGTTAAAATGATTTATCAGAGGTTTTATTTGGTCGATCGACAAGATGTTGGCAGGAGACGTAGAGTAAAGAGTGCTGGGGACTATTTGGGGAAATGATTCACATCTTTTGTCTTTTTAAAATGACAGATCTTTTCCTGACATTTACACAATTCTTGTACAATTTTTTATCTAGTCAAATCTCATTCAATGAAGGACATGTCAGGTTTTTAAATTATCTAGATGGACAAAAATGTTCAAAAATAACAATTTTGCAAAGACTTCAAAAAAGTGACACTTTTGTAAATGCACAGCGAAAAAGTGACATCCAGTGCAATTTCCTCTATTTATTATTTAGCACCATTGGTATTTAACATTGATCTAGGTAGTATTACTTGCATCATTAAATTATAGGTTCAATTAAATACAAAAACTTATAATTAATTTATTATGACATCACATACTTACACCTAAATTGGTGCTGTAGCACCATTGATAATAGATATCATTATTCAAATATCAAAGACAATAGCATTTCTCGAGTTTCAAGAACTCTAGGAATTCACAGTTCGAAAGCTAAAAGGCTATCAAATTCTCCTATAAATGAGTTATTGATTTTAAATGTACAGTTTTGAGAGAAGCATAACTAGTCAGCTTATAACGTTTTCACTGCTTGCAGCCTTTAATTACAAAGTGCAAGTACTGTCTACCATTGGTTTTTTCCCGAAGAATTCAAGATAAAGCTTTTTAGCTACCCCTTTAACAGCTAAGATTTCGAATTTCTTTTCCATTTTCGCTTGCTTAACATTACAAGAATCTTGGAATTCGAGATAAATGTTCAATAATTATGGAATGTTGTAAAACTCGAGAAATATACCAATGACTCTCATTATTTGACAGACTTCGTCACTGTTTATTTTATTGACCAGAACTAAGGTTTGTTTTCGTATGGAATCCAATGAGCCCTCCACAAGGTTGAAAGAATGCTCGTCCTGACAGCCTCCCTCAGTGGAAAAAGAGAGATAATCTGAAAAAGAACCTCCTCAAGTAACCTGTCGATTAAGCCAAATCCCAATTCCATCCATTCCGCACTAAATTTGTAGTTGACTATATAAATCTTTTTCTGCCACTCTTTTTGATTCTTGGTATCTGAAGGAGCTGGATTGTATACTTCCTAGAAATACCCCATCACCAAACATGGAGATAATTCGAACACCATTATTGACTCAAGTTCCCAAATTTCCATCTCTATACTTTTCAATCGCTTCCATTTCTTGGAGTACAAGTTCTCGATGTTAAAATTTGGGGTTCCATCTTAAAATGTCAATTTTATTAAGAGGAGTAGTTTAAACCCTTATAAATTGGTCTACTTTATTCGATGCCGAATATTGAAATTCAAACGCACGTTCAAGAATTATATCCCCACCCTGCGGTAACGAGGCAGATCCACTGCACTTGTTACGTTGATTTTGTGAAATGTTAGGGATAATTTGGATGTGGACAGAAGTCGAATTTGTTTCCAGGGCTGTAATGGCTGTTCTGGTTGGACCTAGGCCTCAAGCATGACTCAGAAGCATAATTTAACTACAGAACAAATATTTAGCTCATTTTTTATTTTTCAAAGAATTAATTAAAAAAATTAAGCTCCTTCATTGGCTAGTCCAACACTGCAGTACTCAAACCTGGAATACACTTTTGGTACTGTATTTAGTTCCTGTGTTCTGGAAGAAAAAATGGTCTTAATTCCAATGTTATTGTGGGCAGCTCCTTGTTAGGTCAGGCCACATTTTCAAGCTTTACAAGCCTAAGCGATGTCTAACTTTTTTCAATATTTAATAATATTTTTAATTTTTAATTATTCTAAAAATCATTTAATAATTAAAATAATACATATCAAACATATAAAATTATAAAATACTATATTTACTTAATAATTTCTAATTAGTCAATTATACAATTTTTAAATTTTCGAAATGCAAAATCTAAACTAATTTTCATAGTTTCAACTAGATAAGTCCTACTTAACAGATTTATAAGAACTTCAAGCGTACTTTTCAAATTTCCAACAAAATGATAAGTTTAAAAATCATAATTACATAATATAGATAACATTATAACTTAATTCTTATCTAATTCTTTATAGAATAAGTCATTTTGGAATTTTGTACAGATAAAGTCATTTAAAAATTTGAAACTAAAGTCAAATAAAAGTCTTTTTAAATAAAATAAAATAAAAAAGTTAATAAACTAAAGTCAAATAAAATATTTTTTTTAAAAAGGAAAAAAAATTAAAATCAATAAAGCGCTCTTATGCACGTCTAGTCGCGCATTGAACGGTCAACTTAGGAGTTAATCGTCTAATTCGTGCTTACTGATAAAACAAGGCATTTTAACCATTCTTCGTGTCTGACGCGCTTTTTAAAACACTGCTTTTGCTAGAGATGTTGCCTTCAGGTTTTTTTTTTTTTCAGAGGATCCAAAGCTGACACATACACTGCTGCTATTAGTGATTGATTGACTCTAGGAAAAACGACATCGCAGGCTATCAGTGCCTCGTTAATAGTTAACATAGTATTGTTTTAAGCGCCTGCGTTGGGATTTCAGCATATTCTAAAAGGAGAGGCACAATCATTTGAAAACAAATTGGATAATAATGTCTGCAAAGCATACGGCAAATTCCGCGATGTTAGCTATTTTTTATTGCCTGTGAATTGATTGGACATTGCACGGGCATGGAATTGTTCCTTGCATGGTTCCAAGATTTAAATCAACAATTTCTACTCTTTGTGGACCTTTCCCTACAATTAGAATCTATTACGGCTATTTCTTTCAGAATTTTCAAGAAAATATTTCTTTTGAAAGTTAGTGAAAATTATAGTTGAAAAGTCGATAAAAATTATAAGTCTCGTGAATATGTAATAGAAAATGAATTTAAGGAAAAACGAGTTTAGAATTTAGTTAATGCAACAGTGAAATTAGTGATTAATTGCACGAGTTTAGGCCGCATTCGCCAGCGTAATTATTACCATTAAAAATTAGCCCATCTTTGGTAAAAATTAAAATTCAGATTTTAATGTAAGTCAAAGTCAACAATTAATTTTAATCACGCATTTTTTTTGGGAACCCACAACTTTATAACTACACATTTTATCAACTTTTATCAAAATTTACTAAAAATCTGATTTTAATCATCGACAAACATGGACTTAATTAATCTTAGTGGGTTTGGACCTACTAACTTTTAATTAGGGTAATTAACTAGGTTTGGCTTTTTCTTTTAAGTCAAAATTATTCAGGTAAATAGATCCATCTCTTCAAAGGAGCCAAATTTATTTATCTTTGCCTAAAATATTTTATAATATCATCAATTGACTATTAGGTCCGGGATGAGCACGAGCAACTCCTACCTACAAATAGGTTCCACGGGGTCAAAAGTTAGACACGTCTTTAGGTCAGGAATGAAGTGTATAGACAAACATTTCATAAGAACGCATCGTCACACATTAAATTTTGTTGTCTTTACTTCTCTACCAAATGTTATAAATGCATGCTCGCCTAGATTATTTTGAATACTAAAATTCGAAATTCTGATTATGTTTCTACACGAACAACAATAATTATTTAAGCAGCACGTAATACTTTGCTAAAACTTATTAATATTTAATAGGACCAGCAATTTTTATCAATTTACTGAAAACATATTCCATCAATTTTGTTAGGTTTTAGTTGTTTTTGTAATTGACAAATTCTGTCGACAAAATGATTTAATTGTATGAGTTGTAAATGTTCAAAGAGTAATGTGCAAATAGTTCAAAAGTTAGTTAGTAGGTCTAGGGTTCGATTTTGGAACAAGGAGGAAAAAAACGCGAATTTTAACTGGATTGTCACTAAGGGTTGGCTCGAGCTACAATAGCAGAAATATCGTCGCTGGACTGTCGCCCTTCCTTCGCTCGAGCGACAACTTGCCGCTCGACTGTCGCGGCTCCTCGCTCGAGCAACAGCTTTATACGAGAAATTTTTATTTCGCTTTTTAAAGGCTTTTTTCCCGGCCTACTTGTTTCTTGACCTACCTATAAATATTCTAAAGCCACATAATGAGATTTCTTAAAGTTGAACAATAAGCAAATACTGTGCTGTCAATATTCTTTCATCTTCATAGCTTTCAACCTTCATGTTTCTTTGAGATTCGTTTTTGGTAGTGAGAAAACATCGTTCCTATAATCCAAATACCAAATCACTACTTCCTCTACATTTGGTCAAAGTTCTGAAGATCGAAGGAAGTTGACAGGAGTTCCTGTATATGAAGAACATGTCGTTCTTCGTGATCGACGGGAGATAAACGAATTCACAAGGTTTGAAGTGCTGCAGGGTAGTTGATTCCACAGAGAGGTTTGACAACAGCGGCTAAGGATTAGTGTAGGGGGAGCACAGAATCCACGAAGAGATGTAAAGAGTGCAGTCGGGTGATTAGATAGTACGGGTCGTCTAATCTGGTAGACTGTAAGTTGTTAAATTCGTTTATAGTGGATTGACTGGCAAAGTGCCTGGAGTTTTTCTCAATTGAATTTCCCCGTGATCATTCCAGTGTTTGATTTATTACTTTATAATTTTTTGTTAATTATAAAAAATGTGGTAATTCAATTTAGGACAAATTGACTTGAATATTTAACCATCTAATTAAGAATTAAANTATTGTTGTTCATTTATTGCTTTATATTATGAATGTATGATATGTGGTATTTTAATTTAGGATTAATATGACTTGCATGTTTAATCATTTAGAAAAGAATTAAAAGTGACTTGTTGCTATTTAATTCGTTTGTATTTTTAAATTTCACATATTATACATATTCACCCCCCTCTAGATATTGTTAGGGTCGAATTTACGTTTTTCAAATTTGTATTAAAATTTGTTAAAATCTTATCAAAATCTTTTTCAAACGGTCCCGGGATATTTTTTTGGTGCATTGAATTGTACGAGTAGACACCAACTCACAAAGTAATCTCCTAAAGTCACTTAAGATCTACGGATCTATTTACAGCTACAACTTAATAATAGTTAGAGATTATGTTGCAATTAAAACCATCATAATGACATACCACGCAACAAACTGGAATCCAAAGCATCAAGGTGGCAGAAAGTTACGTAAAAAAATTATATTCACCTAACAAATAAGCTAATTATAATTTATATGACCAACTAAGGACCGTTTTACAGAATTATTACTTTTTTGTGAAAGAACTTCAACACTATCGATAAAATTACTGTCTTTTGTAGAAGAATTTCTTGATAAAGCTACCTTAAAACCAATTTCTTTTAAAAACTTTTCTAGCCATGCAAAACATTCAGAAAATTATTCAAATGTGTTTAAAATTAACTTTTTAATTCTAAAAGCAACTTTTAACTTTTTAAAATTTTTGTCAAACGGACCTAAGAGTATTTCAATTATGTGTTATTACTCTTCATAAACAAAAGTAAAATTCTATGTTATAACATAACACAATACCCATATAGCATCTGTTTAGTGCGGATAAAATTAAATTTTTTGTAAATTTTGATAAAAGCTAATGAAATGTGTGGATGAAAAATCATGAATCTCATTACAAAATAACAGAGACTTTTGGACAGTTTCTGTCCTCGAAGATGAATTGAAACTATATCAAAAGACTAAATTATTATTTAACAATAGTTTGGGGACCTATGTTGTAGTATTACGTGTCAATATAGTAGTCCTACACGTGGCACATAGGTCCCACCATACGTGGGACCCGCTAGTTCCTGCACTCGCAGGTAGTCCAGCCCCCATCTTGTCAACCTATTCTATTTCCATTTCAATGCACACACACTCACACTCAAAGTGCTCTCATCAATGTCCGCCTTCCTCCTCCTATCTGTACTCTCTCTCTCTCTCTATAAAACTGCATAAATGTATAGTTTTGTCTCTGTCACTCTCTCTCTATCTTTTTCTCTCCGTACTATTTGCTTGTATAGTCCTGCTCCTGCTCTGATTTTCTGTCTCTTGAATGTGTACGTAAGAGGCTGATGACAAGGATTTTTCGTTGTGCTAGGTGTTTAAAGATGAGCTGGAGGAAGAAAGCTATGAAAATAATGGAGATAGATTCCGAGGTGGAGCTGTAATGTGCTTTTTTGCGAGATTTTCGATTCCTCTCCAGTTTTCTTTTTTCAAAAGAGAAAAGTTTTTACTTTTTGTCTACTGTGTTTGAATTTCTCGAGAAAGCGAAAATGGAAAGAACTCGACAAAGGAGGTCCAGGAGTGCTACAAGCATTGAATTTGAAGGTACCCCCTTTTTTTCCGCATTTGATCCAGCGTGAACGAATTTTGTTTTTGCAGTGACATGAGAATCAAAATCGAAAGGTTTTCTAAGTTTGTTTCAGTGAAATTTCGCAATCGTTAATTTTTCTTTGGTATCATTGAAGCATAAGAAGTGAAATCTCATTCTCATGAATTTTATTAAAGAAAAATTTTGAGAAATTTTCTGTTCTCTTTAATTAAGGTGTTTTAAATTAAAAATTTGAGATTTCCCAAATTTCAAAAAGGAAAGAAAAAAAAATGAAATTCCCTTTATAATATTACCCGCGAATTTTATTTACAATTTCCTTCCCAATTATCTAAATCGTGCTTTCTACTGTACTTTTGGAATTTTAGATGGAGTATAACATTTCATATTTTCCCTGTTTCCTAAATATTTTATTCTGCTGTTTTTACTTCAATTTGTTCAAAATTTTTGGATGGATTTATGTTGAATTATTTACGAATTTGAATTATGCACGTAGAGTGCTCATTTCTTTGACAGACAATTCCAGATTGATTATATGTATCTTAGTTTGTGCTAGCAAGCATGCACTCGTTCGTTGTACAGTTGGTGACTCTATTTGGATTTCTATTCAGGAATTCAACGGATTGAGAAACGGATTCAGAAACAGGAAGCTATTTCGAAATTGTCTTCTGATTCTCACCCTTATATTGATGGAACCACAAGAAAGGATATGGTGCGTGGATATCTATTTTCCTTTATATGATTTGTCCATGATGTAATTGAGGTGCTAAGTTATTTTATGGCACCTTCGCTTTGCCTGTAGAGACTCAAACATTTGATAATTTTGACTTGGCGTTTGCAGTTCATGCTTGAATCAGGGTATAGCTCTCCTATACAGGCCATTGGAATTCAGGTGAAGAAGTTACTGGCAGAAGAAAAGGCAAATGAAGCGACAAGAAGATCACTAAGTGATATACCTATATTGATGAATCTTGATGGGCTGCCAAGTCAACGGCATGTTCATAGACAAAGATCGAGGTCATCGGATAGCTATCGACAGGAAAATGCATCAATGAGCACTCAGTGGAGTGGTCAACTTTCGGATGGCCATTCGCATAGGAGAAGCTTAATGAAAAAGCTAGCGTTCAAATATGTATATGAAGATCTGGAAGCTTCACATGTCACTAATCGGCATTACTCGTCAATAGAGAGTTCAAGCTCAAGGCTTACACAATCTGAGATGGCACTTGTTCAGCAGAAGTTCATGGATGCAAAATGTCTTTCAATGGATGCAAAGCTTCAGCATACAAAACAGTTTGATGATACACTAGAGATGCTTGACTCAAATGCGAATTTAATGCTAAAATTTCTCCAGAAACCAGATTCTTTGTGTGCAAAGCATTTGCAAGATTTTCAAGTCCACCCTCCCAGTCAGATAACAGTTTTGAAGCCATCAAATTCTGCAAAATGTGAAGGAAATGTCAAAGCATGGGAATCAGAGAGACATATTTCATGTAATCATGACTTCACCTGTGATGAGAAACGTGAAGATGGTCTTTTACTCCACTTGCACAGTCGCCCTAGAGCTCACGTTTCTCGCAAGTCAGAGGTTCAATCTGAAGAAACTGGTGAGAAAATAACTCTTCCCACAAGCATTGTTGTTCTCAAGCCAAACCTCAGGAAGATGCACAGAGCAGGTTCCTCTCCTGCACTGCCTGATTACTTACCTGGTTTTCGGTCCAATGTCAGAAAGCTCAAGGAATATCCAATTGTTGGAGGTGCTGAAACACTATCATTGGGAGGAAAAGAATCCTCTGATGACATGAGATTCTTGAAGCCCGGTTCAAGAGAAGCTAGAATAATGGCCAGGGGAATTACAAACCATATAACACATGGTTGTGATGGAAGGATTGATCTAATGTCTTCTAGAGTAATAGGATATGCAGGGGATGAGAGTTCATGTGATGCTTATGAAAGCGATTCAGGCAGTGAGTCAGACGTATTTAAAGTGTCGTCCAGAAATTCCTTCTGTCATTATAAATGGTGTGAATATACCTCTTCTGATTTACTCGAGTCATCATCCATCAGTAGGGAGGCAAAGAAGAGACTGTCTGAGAGGTGGAAGACGAGTCACAAATATCAAGACATCGAAATGGTTTCTAAGGCTAGCACACTGGGTGAAATGCTTGCCATACCTGATAGAGAAACAGAACTTGAAAATGTGAATGCTAAGGTGGATCTTGATAGAGAATACGATCGACTTGCTAGAAACAATGGAACAGTGGATGGGCCTTCTGGTATCAGCAGCAGGGATGGTTGGATTAATAAGCTTATTAAATCTTCATCTAGATCAAAATCCCTTCCTCCATCCAAACGTGGCAGAATTCACAGAAGAAGTGCACAGTGTGATGCTATTGCTGAAGACAAATATCTCATGCACAGCGACTCCTTGAGTCACGGTAGAAGTAAGGTTGTGAAGGGAAATCTGTATCCGAAAGAAGATTTTTCACAAAAAAATTTAACCAGGAGCAAGAAACATACTTCACGTCACCGTGCATTTATTAGGGAAACAGACTCTTCACTGGAAGCCAGGTTTGAGATTCAAATGGAGACAAACCTCGAGAAGGATCCATCTGAACAACAGCGCATGTCTCAGATGGCAACAGAGGACGGAACCTGTACAAGTCCTGAGTTATCTTTAAAATCTTCTGAGTTGTCTTTGAAGAAGTCTTCTTCAGAGGTAGAAAATGCCAACACTATTGCTCACAACGAACCGGTTCACAGTTTCCAGGTTCGGATTTTCACTTTCTTCAAACAAATTTTATCAGTGAGCATGAATGCAGTGACTGCAAAAACCATGCAAGCTTGCTTCTTTTAAATTTCTTATTTTTCACTTAAAAATTTTCCATGCCCCATAACCCTAACCTTGTTGGGAGAACTTATCTTCTCTATTTTCTTGAATTAGCCACATGAAATTGATAAAGGAGCTTATCATTTATTGCTTGAAACTTTTCATTGTGTACTACAAACATGCCTAATTGTGTTAGTTGCTTGTAATTTTTTTCCTAGCTGTGGCGTTACGAAAGCACTCCGTCGTATTAAATGATCGTCGCTTTCAACTTAAAATTTTCAGTTTTTAGTGTCAGCAGTTGGGGAAGATTCCAATCTTGTCACTGGACTCCAAACAAAGTTACATACCACAAGATGAATAATAGAAAATTTCAAATTCAAGCATTTTAATACTTATACCAAAGCTGATTGCTGCTGTATTTATTAATGCATTTTGAGCTTTGACTGGAATCGTGTTACATTCCGCGACAGGAAATCAAGTACATTGTACTGTAGTTTTTCAATTCTTTCTGGCTGTGAACTTCTGTAAATTTATTCAGAAGGCAGTAAAGTAAACACAGATTTTTCAGCAATGTATATAATGGTTATTCGTAAATTTATGACATGCTGAGGAACTTTATTCCTAATTTCTTTGAAATGCCAAGAAAACTTGCTCCAGATTCTATGATAATGCAACATGTGAAGTTTTTATATATAACATGCAAATATATTGTTGGAAAAACAACAAGAGTCTGTTGCTAAAATAGTGTTTGACATGGTTTTTTCCTTATTCTTTTGAAGTACACCGTTCTTCTTTTCTCTTTGGTCTCATAAGTAGGTGCTATTGGATTTTAGGGGAAAGGTTAGAACAACACAATTGAAATTATTAATCACCATCTATTGCATAATTATACAATTACACTTTTATTGTCCTTGCTTGTTATACTACTTAAATTTCTAGTACTTGCCATGACAGAAAATTAATTTCTAATTAATGTTTGTAAGAGCTGTTACACACATCTTACATTTTATTAAGACGTGACATTATTGTTAAGTATTTCAGGCGATTATTCAATCCATAGTACCGTAAGATTTCATTTATATTTTAGCTGTGGACTGCCACTTTATTAAGTTACGCGAAGATTTATTCATTACATGTATTCATTTCAGCCTTTCATGATGTTCCAGGAGCCACACAAGGGACCACCCCAACAAGGTACAGATTCCGGTTCTTCAGAAAACTCGCTGCTGCCTGATGATCCCAGTCCAGTTTCTGTCCTCCAGGTCCCTTTTACAGAGGACGTATCATCAGTTTCTGAATGCTTTGAGAGAGTCAATGCTGAACTTCATGGTACGAAGCCACTTAATCTGTACTATTAGAACAATTAACTAACTGTATGTTCTACTTAAAACGGTCTCCAAGTGTCTTGAGTTGTAGCTTGAGCTCCTGAGCTATTAAGCTAGAGTTCCTCTTAATATAAAGACTTCCTTTATGATTCCTAAGATCTTTTAAAGTATTTCTTAATACCCTAGTACCTTCTATGAGTTAACTCTCATTAGAGATCTCTTTATGGGCCTTTGATTAGAGGATCTCTAACTCCTTAGCAGGACATCTATTAATGCTCCTACAAATACTCCAGGTCCCCAGAGGGGGAGGGCTGCCTCCTGCTCTCTGATTCACCTCCGGGATACTGTATGGACCTTTTCTTCTTACTGCATTTGGCCTTTTAGCCACTTGCAGTAGACGAAAGCTTAGTCATATGAGTTAAATGACCTAAGAAGCGGATAGAATGGATTCTCTATCACAATATGCAATTTTTTTGTAACTATTTAGAATAGATGGTGCTGTAGCATGAACAAATATAGGAACATTTGTTTTGAAGGTTAACAATTTTTTTTTTCATGCAATGGAGCAGGATCTTTTGTATTAAATTTAAGGAGAAAGGTGATTTTGAATGCTTATTAAGAAAAGAACACATGAAAAGCAGAAATTTAAAATAAATAATGTCCCCGACCCCGATCCCACCATGCTGAAATAGTCAACTTTTTTTTTTTTACTTCAATAAGGGGTCTAAGCTAAGTTGGCGTTCAGCACATGGCATTTGATAGTGTTGGTCTGCTGGATCCGTTGCTATTGTAGTCTGTACATGCTTCAATCAGCGGCTTCTCTACAGACATCCCAGACCGGTTTGTCTTTGTCTGATGAAATGTAGACGTCCTGTTTGTTGAAGATATGGAAAGAATAA
>CAIGRN010126748.1:0-17811 GCA_903798345.1 Fraxinus anomala
TAATATTTTGCATATTATAAGAGAGTTTAGTCTACTTTTAGGGGCTTGAAATAGAATGTGGTAGAAGTCTACTTGTGGGGCTTGAAATAGAACATAAAAGGATGAAGAAAAATATCGACGTTTAAACGGGAAGAAAAATGTAATATTTTACGATTTTAGAACGGTTTTGAGGTTGGAATAAGATTTGAATGAAATTATTTATTAAACTTAATGTTTTTCAAAAATTTGTAAATTATTAATAATTTAATGTGTCAAGTTAGTGAGAACTTAGATTGGACTTTAAACATGAATATGAATGTAAAAGATATTACAAGCAATTCAATGTAACTCAACAGACAATTCTTGTTATCGTGACATGACACACCTTACACCTCTAATCCAGTTAGTTGCTCTTACAAACCTGGATTTTGGCCAATATTGTTTAAATTAAGAAGTATAGGTCAAGCTGGCTAACCAAAGAAGAGGTTCGGTCTATAAACGAGCCCGGATCAACTTTGTTCATTCTGCAGGTTGGCTAAGACCGAGGATTAACATTTGGGTAGGAACTGAACCATTGACTTGCCAGGCTGCAAGCCAACCCGATTTAGTTCAAACCAAACCTATTATTTTCTTTCTTTATTCTTGTTTTATAATTATTTGAAATTAAGATATAATTATGAGAAGAAATTGAATATTCTCATTGGTGTGTACACTGTCACATTGCTTGTGTAGTAGATAAAATAACTTACAAGTAGGGTAGTATAAGTTGCATCTATATATTTTTTTAACCAAGTTGTCTCTACTTTTATTTACTATACGTAAATTCCGTTTATAAGTGATATTTGGCTACGCAAGGATAAAAAAACATGCAAAACTCTCATTTTTGACTAATAGGGGAACTTGAGTCTAGTTTAATCCACTTGAACGCAACAATCGTATCTCTGCCTTGATCCCTTCTCCTTGAGTCTTATAGTTGTTGGCCACGTCACTTGAAAAAATTCAGTGAACATTTCTCTTACAGATAGAATTTTCAAAATAGAGATTTGTCATACTCGATCATAATGAATACACACGATTAGAATTAACAACTTGTAAGAATTTCAAATAGTCCACGTCGAACATAATTAACTGAAAATTATGGTGCAATTCTCATGTTTTGACTTTCTTGAGAGCTCATCAGCCCTTGGCGTGAATTCTACCACACACCTTACATCAATGCCAAACCAATTTCTGTGTAAACTTGTGAACCTGATAAGTAACATATTCCACAGCTAGCGACTTGTCATGAGGCCCATTGTCAGCAAGCATAAATTTGTATTTTGTTTTCTTCCAAGATGTTGTTAGAGATAGGATTGTAAAAGATTATTCAATTAATGTTATATAAACTTCACCATATTTCAAAGCAACAACTTGATTTTTGTTTGTAAACTTATTGGTCTAATCATACTCATATATTTAACTAACAAAAATTTGCAACTAATGACATGGGGCACCCATATGATCCATTAGAAAAATACTACTTTCTCCCTAGAAAATCACAAATATTTTAAGTATGAATCCTTGTGAATCATGGGCACTTAAGAAATTTCAATTTCTTAATTTTTCCAACTCAGAAATTGAACCCAAACTCAAATTATAAAATGTTAGAGAAACTCAGCGGTTGGACATAAGAACATGCTGTTAAGAAAGTGATTCTTCTTTGAACACAAAAACTCCCAGACACTCGCCCATGAAAATTGATGAAATCGAGAAATCCGACAAAAGAAATGAAGAAGAAATGAAGAAGAAGAAGAAGAAAAAGAAAAAGAAAGAACCCTAAAAGTATGGGATTGTGGGAGCCCTTTATATGATTCATATGAACTGGTTTCTGTCAGCCATGTAATTGAAAGGCATTTCATGGTATTTCCTTATCTAAGAAAATCAAGAAATGTGAAAAAATCTAGTCTGGTTTCATCGTCACCATCTTCATCAGTTCAATTAGAATCCAACAAATCTGCAGGTTCTAGCAAGGTGACGCAGATCCATCCCAAGGTTAGAGGGTTTTCTTTTGTTAAATTCTTGATTGATCTCGTAGATGGAAATTTGTGCAAGAGGAAGCAGCATGACGGTGAAACAAAAGAGACGTCTAAGCCCAAGAAGCTGAAAACGGGGATTCTCCGACTCCGAGCATGAGCCAAAGTTCAGGCAGAAGAAAGTCGAACTTCATTAATCTTTGTAAAAGGTGTTTTAGATGCAAACAGTCATAAAATTTGTACTAGGATTAGTTCATGAAGATAACATGTACTAGGTATATAAGATAATCTTGTTCTGTAATTAATTGACTTCATTGAAGCTATTTTTATCTTCTGCTTAATCAGCTCATTGTTCACGAAAATATGTTTCGATTAGATGCAAACAGTCATAAAATTTGTACTAGGATTAGTTCATGAAGATAACATGTACTAGGTATATAAGATAATCTTGTTCTGTAATTAATTGACTTCATTGAAGCTATTTTTATCTTCTGCTTAATCAGCTCATAATCTGTAGAAACTTTATTATTATAATTTCTTAAATTGCTTGTTCATGGGATTTGTTTTGCTCCATTATTATAATTTCTTAATTGGATCACTTGCACATCAGCACATGGAACATGTCATACACCTTTTAAGTATCTTAGTCATATAACTAATCATGGAAGGAAAGACTTAACAGTCTCTTGGAGGTTTTTTTGTTGAGAAATACTACATAGGTCAACTTAAACTTTTGATATGATTTTAAGCAAAACGTTGGATGGATAGATTTCAATTTATAGTTCTCGATGAAAGATTTAAGAGAGAGTTTAGCAAGAAATGTTTGAGTTAGTGATTTCTCCAATTACTATATTTCAACTTGAATAACTATATATTGAATTATTGTTGCCAGTTAAATATGAGTGTCAAAATAGGCCGACGGGACGGTCCACCTATTTTGACACCATTACGGCTAAAAAAAATCTATGATACATATATTTTCTCTTGTTTAATTTTGCATAAAATGACTACATAACAATAAATAATTGTTCTTCATAAAAGATGCATTTCTCCAATTATGAATTCCTCCATTGTTCATTCCTATGTGCTAAGTGAGAGATATTCCTCCCATTGAGCTTATTGCACATAGGATGATATGGCTTCTATTTATCATTCTCAATTAAAGATCTTAATTAAATATTTCTCCCACTAATGTGTGGTGCTGCTATCACGAAAGATCAAATTGAGCTATTAACTTGATCAAAACTTCAATCTTTTCAACAATTTCAAAATCAAAAACTCTTATACTAGTTTGTTGTGAAAAGTGGAGATGATGCCGAATTAATCAAATACCAAATTGTTGGAGAAAATAAGAGATCATAGCCACAATATGAAGTAATTTATCATAAGAATACAAGAACAAAATAATTTATAGAGAATAAATATTTTATTATAATATGGTGAAAGAGTACAAAGATTTGTGTTTACAATATTTCTAACTTCTTACTAAATCATAATAAAGAGTCAACTATATATAGTGAACAAATAGGAGAGGCCCAAAATCTAATAGTAGAGTTGTAGTTAAAATAAAATGTAAGAAATAACATTAAAAAGGGAATAGGAGACAAAACAGCATCATGATGCTGCGACCCCAATCTCTAGGCGTCGCATCAACACTGTCGGTGCCTTGGCCCTGACTCCCTATTTCAATATAAAGCTGTCGACACCTAAGCGCCAGTCTTCATCCCAAACACCTTTCAAAGAAGTTTTTCTTCATTCCAAAGACCTCTTCTAGTCAAACACAAATTTCAACTCTCAATTAAGCTTCCAAATATAACTTCAACTAGAATTCGCCAAATAGACTTTGAATAAGATTCCAAAAAATATTTCAAATAGAATTCTTCTTAACGTAACTCTTAATTATCTTCAATAAAAAATTCGGATTACATCCAAATTTTAACAGTGTTGCGTGGGAGATCTCAGTTCATCATAATGACGAGAGATCTTAGAGAAAGATTTCTCCAAATAGTTTTTTTCTTTGAGTACGTAGTATTACTACTAAAAATAGGTTTTCAACGACAGAAAAATGTGTCGCTAAAGCCATTTCTCAGGTCGTTGATGATTTTCAAATGACCACAATCCATCGAAAACTCGACGGTGAAACACTAGTCAGTAAACCTTTTCAGCATACTTTATTGCAGTCGTTGTGTTCTGACGAATATTTTTGAATCCTTCGGAAATCATACTTGCCATTGGAAATCTGGTGTGTTCCAATGGTTATTAGCCATGTACTTGAAAGAAACTTCATGGTATTGCCTTATCTAAGTGGATCAAGAACTGCGAAGGAATTGAGCGTGATTTCTTCATCATTATTTCGATTTGAATCCAAAGTGGTTGCACGTTCTAGCAGGGTTAAAGGGTCTTCTGTGTTTAAGTCTATGAAGGATCTTCGAGGAAAACTTGTGGAAGAGGAAGAAAAAAGATGGGGATTTTTCGAGTCCTAGCAAAAAATCTAGCACAAAAAAGTCGAATAACTACGAGGCTGTTCTCTTCGTGTTTCAGTTTTTCGTTTTTCGTTTTGAATTCATTTTAGATTTTTTGTTTTGAATGTTCATTTTGAAATTGTTGAAAATGTATTCTTTTTGTCATTTTGAAAAATTATTTTAAAAAATGAAAACACCCAAAACTTGTTCTCTCCTTTTCTCTCTCTCTCTCTCTCTCTCTCTCTCTCTCTCTCATCTCTCTCTCTCTTCTTCCCCTTTCTCTTTGTCGTCTCTCTCTCTGTCGTCTCGAGGTGGTGTGCGGTGGTTTTTGGGTTGGTGGCTGGTACAAAATGATTTTGGGTCAATGGCGTGGTGGTGTACGGTGGTTTTAGGTTGGTGTCGTCTCTGTCGTCTCACGGTGGCATTGTGAATGTGGTGGTGGTTTTGATTCGGTGGCGTTGTGGCTGTGGCTATGGCGGTGGTGTCCCCAGCTTCTTCTGCTGCGGTGGTTTTGGGCTGTGGTGTCACCGGCTTCTTCAGCTGTTGTGGCTGTGACGTCGTCGACGATGGTTTTGACGGTGCGACGACGGTGTGGTGCATGTGGTGTGTGCAGGTGGCGATGAAGGTGGTTGTTGGTGGCTTAACAAAAAGTACTCAAAACACGTTTTAAAAATTTTGGTTTGGTTTTAACTGAAAATACCCAAAAACGATATTTTTGACGTTTTCAGTTTCTTTGTAAATTTTAAACTCGTTTTTGGAAATAGGTAAGTAAACGTGTTTTTACTGTTTTAAAAAATCGAAAATAGAAAACGGGAACGGCAAAGAGTGTTCCCTACATTTTCGTAAATGTTGTTTTAGGTTCCCGCGGGTCTATATTTGTACTGGGATGAGGTCAAGGGATAATTGATACAAAGGATGAATGTAACCTGTACTAGGTTCATCTCAAGAAGTCTTTCTATTTATATTTTTCTAGGTGATTTTTTTTTGCTTAATGGATCTTGATTTCAAGAAAAAATATATATAAAAATTCATCTGGTTTTTATCATTACTATTTTTTCCCCCTCGGATTCCTGTTTTTGAATGTATGTTCCTTGAATTGTTTCGCTCCATTATTTTAAATTCTTAATTTGAAGACTTGAACATGGAACATATCATGTCCCTTGTAGTATCTTAGTCATATGGTTAATCATGTTTTTGCTGAGAACTGCTAATTAACTCAACTTGTTTATTTCAATTTGGATCGAATCCACGAAGGAACTTAATTGAATGAGATCTCTCCAATTATTTGAATCCCCATTGAATGGCTAGATTTCGTTTTATTTTTGCTAGCGAAAGATCTAAGTGGAAGATTTTAAAATGACAAATTAAAGCGAGATATTTCACCAATTAATGAATTACAAATGAGAAAATCTTAGAAAGCGATTTAATGTTGTTGGCGATGAATCTAAGGAGAGAGATCAAAACTATTAGATTCTAAATGAGTTGGCTTATCGATTTATTGTAGCCTATGAAAGAGCTAAGGGGGAGACATTTTTCAATCAATTGGGTTTCACATGGAATATGTAATAAATATTGATTATTACTTAGACAAAAATATCAAGTGATAAAAAATTTATACAATTGTTGCTTTCCATGAGGGATAACTAGATATTGATTTCTTGTTAGTTAGGATAGAGAAATCTCTTCAATTCTCAATAAAAGATTTCAAGTGAGTGACTTCTCCAATTAGTGTACTTCATGTGGTATGACTATATCTTGATTTTTTGTTCTCGACAAGAAAATTTAAATTTCTCCATTTATTACATTTCTCTTGAGCTCACTCGATCTTGATTTCTAACTGAAATTTTGTTAAAGATTTTTTTTTTTTTTTTTAAACTTTTGAATCAATTAATTTCTAGTTAATGTATGCTCCTTTTTGGTGTAGATTAAAATCTACTAAAACTCTCACGTCAAATTCAACAATTAATTTTAACCACACATTTTCTGAGATGCACAACGAATAAGTAATTGTAGGAGTTAAATCATGATATAATTTGAAAAGGCAAACAACAGGTCCAAGGCAATAAAATATGAAAAATATGTATTATAGCAAACCTATTGTGACACCACTATGGCTAAAAAATCTATGTTAATAAAGGTTTTCTCTTTTGGAATTTTGCTTGAAATGACTACATAACAATATATAGTTGTTTCCCATAAAAGATATATTTCTCCAATTAGTTTTTTTCTCTTTGTCTGCGTGCTATTACTACCAAAAAATAGGGTTTCAACAACCGAAAAATATATCGTTGAAGCCATTTCCCTCCTAGTTGATGATTTATTGACGGCCACAATCCATCGGAAAGCTCGATTGTGAAGCACTAATCAGTAAACCTTTTTCGATGGACTTTTATTATTGTATATGATTTTCGACGAACATTTACTGCCCTAAAAAAAAAATCACTGATGGTTGTATTGCCATCAAAACCTTTGCTGACATTAAATTCAATAGAAAAAGTTTGTTAGATTATTCCGACAGTGCATTATTCAATGAGAAAATTTTCAATTGTTTTACCAGCAAAAATCATTTTCCACGGATAATTTAGGTACAGTCAGTGTGTTCCGACGGATAGTTTCGAGTCCTTCGAAAATCATACTTGTCCTTTGAAATTCGTCCGAACAGTAACATGGTTGGAAAAAATTGGTCGTCGATTCACTAGTTTCTAGTATGGTATGAATAGATGATTTATTGCTCCCAGCAAAAAAATAATAATAATAATAAAAAAATTAATTAATTAAATTTCTCCAATTATTATTTTCTTCGATGTAGATATTAGATATTAGTGCTCCTTGAGAGCTTATTACCTAATTTTGATTCTCGTCACATATTTGGCCATCATTAAAGACACAGTCCTTATTTGACAATCATTATTTCAACTCTTTAATTTTTATTTTTATTTTTAACCACACATTTACACAATAAAATATTTTGCACGTAAATTCAAAATTTTTCCTACTTTTTAACTAAATACTCTCCCAAAAAATTACTTTTCAAAACTCTGTTTTCTCAAAATAATGATTGTCAAACGTAGGCTTAGTTTGTTATGTCAAGTTTATGGATCGACCATCTAGTCTAGCATATATTATTTAATTTTCTTTGTTCCAGTTTGATATTATTATCGAATGCAAAGGAAATCAGTGCATTACTAAAAGTTACACAAGGTACAAATGTAAAGGATAAAAACCTTAAATGCGTATTTATTTCATTCAATATGTTAAAGATATGCTTCACAAGCAACAACATGACTTTTGTTTGTACAGGTCTAATCCTACTCACATATTTAATTACAACCATAAACTCTATTAAATAAGTCCATCTGTGAGGTTTCATATTAAAACTTTGCACCAAAAGAAAAATACTTTTCTCTCCCTAGAAATCAAAAACTTTTAAGTTTTAATACTTTGCATCAAGGGCAGTTAAGGAAATTTCAAATTCTGCATTTTAATTAAAAGAACCTAATTAAACCTAACTCACTTTATATAATGCTAGAAAATCTCAGCAGCTGGCCACAGTGAACATGGCTGGCTCTAGTGATGTTGAAGAAACTAGTTCATACTTGAACAAAAAATCTCCCATGAATAATAATAATGAAATCGAAGAATTGAACCAAAAAACAGAAGAAGAAAAAAAAGAAGAGAGAATGATTAAATTATGGGACTGTGGCAGCCCCTTGTATGACTCACATGAAGTTGCCTCTATTGGCCATGTACTGGAAAGAAACTTCATGGTATTGCCTTATCTGAGTGAATCAATAACTACGAAGGAATCGAATGTGATTTCATCGTCATCATTTCGATTTGAATCCAAAATGGCTGCAGGTTCCAGCAAGGTCAGAGGGTCTTCTGTGGTTAAATTTCTTAAGGATCTTCTGGAAGGAAACTTGTGGAAGAGGAAGAAAAAAGATGGGAACTCTCCGAGTCCAAGCCAGATAACTAGCTCAAAAGAATCGATGAACAACTACATTGGTCTTCGTAAAGGTTGTTTTAGGCTCCCGCGGGTTTAAATTAGTACTGGAATTAGATCAAGGAATAAATGTTACAAAGGTTGAGTGTAACATGTACTAGGTTCATTTCAAGAAGTCTTTCTATTCATATTTTTCTAGGTGAACTTTTTTGCTTAATGGATCATAATTTCAAGAAAATGTATAGAAAAATTCATCTGGTTTTTAGTATTATTTTTTTCCCCTCAGATTTCTAATTGTGAATGTTAGTTCCTTGGATTTGTTTCGCTCCATTATTTTAAATTCTTAATTTCAAGACTTGCACATGGAACATGTCATGTCCCTTTTTAGTATCTTAGTCATATGGTTAATCATGTTTTTCTACTGAGAAATGCTTATTAACTCAACTTATTTATTTCATTTTCGGTGCGAATCCGCGAAGGATCTAAGTGAATGAGATCTCTTCAATTATTGGAATCCACGTCGAATGTCTAGATCGTTTTATTGTTATTAGCGAAATATCTAAGTGAAAGATTTTAACATGACGAGTTAAAGTTAGATATTCTCCAATTAATGAATTACACGTGAGATGATCCTAGAAACCGATTTAATGTTGTTGGCGATGAATCTAAGTACAGAGATATCCCAAATTATTAGATTTTAAATGAGCTGGTTTACCGATTTATTGTAGCCTGGTAAAGAGCTAAGGAAGAGATATTTTTCAACAATTGGAAAAATATCGTTTATTACTTAGACAAAAATATCAAGTAATAAAAATTTTCTACAATTATCGCATTCCACTTGGGATCACTACATATTGTCATATTGATCATTATTATTAGTTAGGAGAGAGAAATCTCTTCAATTCTCAATTAAAAATCTAAGTGAGTAACTTCTACAATTAGCGAAGAACTTCACGTGGTATGACTAGATCTTGATTTTCTATTCTCGACAAGGAAATCTAAATTTATTCATTTATTGTACTCGCTTGAGCTCCCTCCATGTTGATTCGTTGCTGATTTTTTTTTTCGAACTTGTGATTCAATTTTAGTTTCTAGTTAATGTACATATTATTTGTATGTGGATTTAATGCCTGAAAAAGAAAAAAAAAATAGTCATGTGCTTTTGCTCTATATTTGACTGTATCTAACTAGGCGTTGTCGTTTACTTTGGAAAGATTCATTATTTAGTATATTATGAATGTTAAATTTCAAGAAAATAAGAAAATTAATTTTGGACCACGTGATGAATTAAAAAATTAGCTGTTCTCTTATGCTTAAGAGGTTGGCATATGTGTTGCATCTTGTCGTGTTTGGGAAAAATTGTATTCTCGTATAATGTTTGAATTGTAATCACAAATTTACAATTATTATCCACTTATCGTTCAATATTTCGTGGAACACATTACTAATCTTTTTTTACTATCCAAATATAATTTCACCAGAGCAAGCTATAATCAATATATTAGTTCAAGTTCAGTATAGTATATTTTCGATACATATATTTGATATTAAAGCCTACAATAGTGAGCCCTTATGTTTGGTCGAGCCTCACACCCTTGGAGTCTTATCAACGACTAGTAATTAAGCACCCACCTTAAATTTATTCAAGTCCGATGAGGTCATGGCCATGGGCCTACACTAGCACTTCCTAGTTAGGCCTACGAATTTCTAAATTCCCAATATGAAGAATTCTCGAAGCTTGGTCCAACTCAAGTCATTTGTAATGATGTAAGGGATAGAATCTAGCCACTCTTTTACCTTGTTGCACATATTGTCTTTGCGAATTTAAATATCATTAAATCATCGAAAGAATTTCTACCACTTTTGCACGTACTATGAAGACTTCGTGTCGTAATGATAACATTATTAAAATACATTGACATTCTCAAACCTAATCACCATCCCTCATAGTGCATTATTTCTAGTGTGCATCCAAGTGGAAGTCACTTCTATTTTCATAATGGACAATCACAAACGGGAAATGTTTCATGGAAACACATATAATGGCTCTCTCTTTCAGAATTAATCACTATAAGTTTTTATAATGGAAAATTTTCTTTTTCCTGTTTTGTATTGTCGACTAAATTCACTATTGCATTTGCACGTTTGACACATTGGATTAAATTGGATAAGATACGACAAGATCCTTGTTCTCTGTATTGAGGATATCAACTTTTGAATTGAATTACATCTCATAGCACCTTTTCATATAGAGAGCTCATGAGAATAAGACCGAAATCTATTTATCTTTCTTTTCTCCTCTTCTGCTTCTCAAAGCTTGAATCTATGTCTCCTAATCTAGTTTTGAATCCTCTATTTATTCCTTTAGGATATACAAATATGAGAAAAAGATGTTAATTATTTTTAGAGTAATTCCCCAAATAAAGGGGTTACAGGGCCTTACAGCCCTCACTGTAGCACGGGCCCACCTGTGTTAAAAAATTGAAAAAAAATACCACCCTCCTCCCCCCATGTATATTACCCACCCTATTCCCCATGTACTCGTAGCAAATCTCTTATTTTTATATTAAATATAGAGAGAACAATTTTCTAGTTCATGAATTACCTAGAACTAAATACATTTTATCACATAAATTTTTTCTTTACTCAAGCCAAGTCATATTTTTAATATCGTACCAAACATGCCTAAAAGTGTGAATCTTTGTCTTTTACATTAATTGTGTATAGTTGAAAAACTGAATTAATTTTTGGCAAATATCTAATCCTTCACTAACTGGGCCAGATCTAATATTTGTGGGCCGTTTGGTTGTGTTGTAAAAATCTTCTGTTCGATCACACAAGCAATTATAGAAACTTATAAAAATAGCACTAAAATTACTTTGGGAAAGTTAGTAAAATGAACATTTTTACATATATCAATTGTACTATTTTTATTTTTATTTTTATTTTTACAAGTATTGTAAATGCCATTTGGTGGGTGCACGACCTTTTAAGGTAAAATCTTGAAAGCTTACAAGATAATATTCATTTTGATGCATAATTTTTTAAGACAACCATGAAAGTTTTCAAGAGAATTATCATTTTGCTAGACAATTGTTAGTATAGTAGACAATTCAACTGTCTTGAAAGATGGAAGACAACTTTAACTGTCTTTGATGATAGATAGTTTTAACCGTCTTGATTAGTCGAACTATCTAGTATACTATCCAACTATCTCGAAAAATGAATTTTGTCTTATGGGGATGTATTCATTCGAGGTTTTTAAAGACTTTTGAAGATTTAAAAAGTTTAGATGTATTCAATTGAAGTTTTAAAGACTCTTTAAAAGTTTAAGTATATTCAATTGAAACTTCTATAAACTATTAAAAAGTTTGTAAAAGTCATGATGTATTCAATTGAAATTTTTTAGAAATCTCTAGAAGTCATGAGGTATTCAAATAGATATTGACTTTTGAAGAACTATCTACCTACTGAATTTCTGTAGACTTTTTGATGAAAAATATAAATAATAAATTTAAAAGAAAATCTCTCACATATTTTGAAACTTGTGAAGATTTCAGTACCCCATAAAAAGAACGTCTTTTTATTTTCATTCAATTTTAGAATTTCTTATATCTCTTCAATTTATTTACTGTAATCAATTTATGATTATTTTATAAGTACATAATTACTTTTGAATTCAAATTATATTGTTTCAAAACGCAGAATTCCATGTAATCAATCTATTCTTTTTAGGAACAATTTGCATTTTGAGAATTTAAGTTAATTTCGTGAATTTTTTTTTTTTGTTATGTTCTTAGAAATTGATATAAAAGTTTTTTATTATTTTATTTATGCCAAAATTGAATGACTGGGTTGTAACTAGTGACTTTACCCATGAAAATTTTGTGGACATATGGTTTACGAAAATATTAATTAGGTAGTAAGAAAGATTATAATTTTTCATGTGTATAATGAATTTGCAAGATGAAAAGTTTTTAAAAATCTCTAATCAAAGTCTACAGAAGTCCATGGAAGACTTTTATCAATTCTTAACAAATTCATAGAAGTTAAAAAGTCCATAAAATCCATAAAAGTCATTCACTTAAAAAAGTCCGTAAAAGTCTTTAAAAATCCGAATTGAATACATCTCCTTTAGAACCTTTCAAGACTTATGTTTCTGTAGAATTTGTTTGACCCCAATTTTTCAAGATTTATTTTTCCAAAATTCATTTACAATCACACATTTCATAAAATCACTGTTAAGACTTGAGATTTCATATTAAAATGTCAACCTTATTAGAATGAGTAGCTTAATGTCTTATAAGTTGATCTATATTTTTATGTTTATTCGATGAGGAACTTTGTCCCTTAACATGTTTCTGTAAGATGATGGTTCTTTTGAGCAAACAAATTTGAAATATGTAAGCTCATTTTTTTTAATCTTAATCGAATTGAATTGCTCGTTAAAATTTAGTGGGCTCTGATACATGTTAAGGTTTGAGATTCATCTTAAAATGTCAACCTTATGAAGATGAGCAACACAATACCTTACAAGTTGGTCTATATTTTCATCTTTATTTTATATGAAATTTTATCATTTAACAACCACAACTTTTATTAAGTTTTTAAACAAACATTTCATTCATTTTTATTGAAATCTACTAAAAATATGATTTTTAACTAAAACCAAACATGGGCTTATTAAAAAGGGCGTATTGCATAAGCCCTTTAATGGAATTTCCCTCAAATAATTTAGAGATAATTACAGTTGTGGTTCCAAACATTTCAATTTTTTTTTACAATTTTTATCTTGCATTTCATTTGTTGCACTCGTGGTCTCAAACCTTTCAATTATATACAACATAAGAACATATGAATGGGTTTTCATCCATATGTACGTCAATTGACCCAAAAAAAAAATGGACACTTTTTTCACTACAATGTTAAACGGGAGTTGTATGTTATTATGAAATACTTTATAAGTGCTGTAAAATTAATATTTAAACATGTTAATTAATTTAAAATTAATACTAGGGAATATATACGTGACAATGAATATTAAATTATTTATTTAATTTTTAATTAAGTAAAACTCGATATTAATTAGCAAACAAGAATAATGAAATACATTATTGAATGTGAAATTCTAATTATTTATAATTAGAATTAATAACACTGAAATGTATAAATAAAGATGAATATTAATTAAATAATTGTGAATGTTAATTAATTGATAAATAATGATAGGGAATTTCTACATTAATGATAGCACACCAGTGAAATGAATCTGTCAAATATAAATGTACATTGATGGAAATTAAATGGCTAAATAAATTAAATACATATTGTAAAAAAAAAAGTATTATTGAAATAATTGAATTATAGTAGGCCTATAATCATCCAAAAAAATGATTCTCATTTGTTATGATATTAAATATTTTATAGATAAAATGAAGGGTAAAATGTATATTCAAATTTTCCATTTTTAAAATAAAAAAGTCAGTTAAATTTTGCGTATGCCATTCTAGAGCATGATAAACGATCTTCTTCCACAATGAATTTACCAAAAACCCACGAATATGAAGAAATTTTATCAGAATGTGTGATTGTCATCTCAGTGGATCCCTTCCTAAGCCCGAGTATGGTGAGTTTTCTTTAAGTTTTTTATTTCTAGTTTAAGTTTGTTGAGCAACCATGTAAAAAATTAAATCTGTGGGAAAAACATATATTTGGATGCTTTCCATAATGTTTTTGCACCTACATCTTGTAATCGTAATCTTTCTTGCTATTTATTGCCACTGAATGTGCTACGATTCGGACACTTGCTCTGATGTGTGACATTAAAATCAGATTTTAGAATGAGCATATTTGTGGTTATTGTTTGGATTCAGCATATTCTGATTCAAGTTCGTTTTCAATTTTTTTTTTTCGGGCCAGAACTTAACCTATTTTACCATAGTACGGCTAAATCATGGCGAATCTTTCTCTCAAAAAATGCTATGAAGATTTTGGGATATTTTGAGCCAATATGGTATCTATATAGGATTGAAAAGAAGAGATTGAGAGGTATAATTTTGGTTAGCAACTGATACATCATGAATCTAGTTAAGTTACTCGCTAAAAAGAGGATTGTTGACTTGTACTATTTGTCTACATTAGAAATTTTGGAATTGCCTTGGGATGATAGATAAACCACCTTCTACAATAGTTGTTACTAATCTAGAAATTGATGAATTGCTGCAGTGTGTCAATGTAAGAGAGAACTAAAAGGTTGGAAAAAGCCATCAAATTAATGGAAGTGAAAATGATTTATAAAAAAAAAAAAAAACGCTATGCTATTGAGTTGTTTGATGAAACGTTGGAGGGTGATGATGTCTATCGTTAATGAGATTGAATCGTTGATGCAATGGAAGGACAACCAATGTTGATGACGGTATCATTGAAAATGAAGAAATAATTGTTCAAAATGAGGAATTGGTTGAGAATTAGGTTGGGGATGAAGTTGGGACAACGGAAGATCGATAGAATGGGGTGAATAATTTGGTGAATCTGATGAAGATGCTAGTTTTAGCGTGGTGTAGTTTTTGGTGAAAATAATGACACTATTGAGAAATTTTGCTTTAATTCAAAGTTTAGTAAGAATTAAGCGTTATTGATATGTATTTGAAATTGTAATTGGGAATATAGCAAAGAAATGTATATTAGAAAATTAATCTTGAAGCAAGTGGAATTTCGAATGGGTTTGTGAGATAAAATGTATTCTTTGATTTTCTTGTGATTACGTGATGTTAAATACTTAAATTAAGGATTTGAGGTTTGATTTCTCAATTTTTAAAGCAATTCTAAATTGTTTTCGAGCAATTGTAATACACAGGTGCTGTTCTGAAATTCTGTTCAGAAGAGTGCTATTTTTGTCAATGATTTAGTGACAGTGTTTTAATATAAAGAAACAGGTGCCATATTTTCAGTAGTTTGGAAGTATAGTGCTATTTTTGTTAATATTCTGATTTTCTTGAATATTTTAGAAAGAAACCAAATTAAGTGTTAAATATTGGGGATTAGGTGTTACAATAACTTATACAAAGGAGCAATGTTATTAGTGATCTTAATTAGGATTATGAGATTGAAAATAAAAGACATTAAATTTCTATTGTTGAATTCTTATTTCAATGGCAGAGAAAATGCTTGAGGCACCGTTATGAAGATATATGATTTTCTAGGGCGAGTGCGAGATATCATACTATTTGGAATGAAGAGGTGACAAGAAGATTGAAGTCGCGATCGCTCTACGAATTATTGAGTGGAAAAACTTAAATATTTTCAAATACTAAAAAATTAATTTTATATATATGTGTGGTATTGAGATTGAGCAGAAAAGTATCCGTGATTATATACTTCTTCTAATTCATCGAGAAGTCTTGGCTGTGTTTTATACTACACTAAGGGGTCTTGACCGTGGGTGAATGAGTCTTGACCATGTACATATAGTTGACTGAGGGACTTTGGCCATATTTTAAAATTTATTATGATTGAGACTACTTCTGTTCACCGATGAGGCCTGAGGCCCGTGTTAGGAGTACTTAGCCTGAGAGACAGTCTACGCTCGTATGATTAGATTGCATATTTTAGTTAGAGAGCATATTTCAGATGGACTTTTTCGTACATTTGCAGTGGTGAGATTATAGTATGGATATAGTCGATGATTATATCATGACTATGAGATGATATTTTATAGAGGATATTTCACATCTTGATTATCATTATATGTTATTATAATATGAATTGTTAAAAGATGTTGATGCGGACCCGGATAGCGAGGAAGTTATCAAACCCACGACGAATTGATTCAGAACCCAAGAACTCCAAAGTAAATCAAGTTGGATTTGATTCGAAATTATCGAACCGAAACAACCAATGATTCAAATACGAACGTCGACCTTTTTGATTGAATAAATTGGAATCTCACCCAGGATTTGAACGCCACAAGAATCACTTGATCAGTTCAATAGATTGTCCAATGAAGTAGAAAGCCAACTGCCTCCATTTGATTAATCTCTCAAAAAAATGTCCAAAAGTTTTTCAACAATGAAACAAAATTCAATTTATACTAACCCTTAAACCCTAGCCAAAAAAACGTGCAATATTAGTCCAATAAGACAGGAATATCAATAGGAATGGAAGTCTAACATAACAAGGAAAGTTGAAAAAAAAAAAAAAGCACCAGTTTTGTTCTATGTGGTCGCATAGTTATTCTCTATGTGATCGCATAGATTCTTCAATTTACCCCCTCAAAGTCTCGGGAAATATGCATGCGACCGCATGCATATTACTACTATGCGGTCTCATAGTAGTCCGCCTGGGCTATTTCTTCCGTTGCTTGTAACATGTTGATCCAATTAGTTTCGGCCCTCGATTCCTTCATCAAAGTTGTTCCTTGGCTTATCAATAATGCCAATTCATCCACCATTACTTGAACCAATAATCCCATAGCCTCTTTCATGCGCTTGGTCCTCGAACGTGTCATCGATCCACCTTTGACTATCAATGGATCTTTCCCGGGGCTCGGCTTTGACTCGGCTTGCTCACATCATCCCCTCCCTCTTCAAAAGGATTCGTCCTCGAATCTGTACCTGCATCAAATAGAGAGAGTTCGGAAACATTAAATGTCGCCGAAACGTTATACTCACCTGGAAGATCTAGTTTGTAACATTGTCATGGATCTTCTCAAGAACTTGAAATGGTCCATCGCCCCGTGGTTGCAATTTTGATTTCCTCTGCTCTGAAAAGCGCTCCTTTCTCATATGTACCCAAACTCAATCACCAAGTTCAAATGAAACGTGTTTGCGACCCTTATTCGCCTGTTCCGCATAATACTTGTTCTTGCTCTCAATTTGCAACCTTACCTTCTCATGGAGTGCCTTTACCAACTCAACCTTCTTCTTCCCATCTAAACTACATCGTTCATTCACAGGTAAAGGAATTAAATCCAATAGTTAGTGGATTAAAACCATAAACAAGTTCAAATGTTAAATAGGAAGTAGTAGAGTGTACAGTCTTATTATATGCAAATTCAATGAAAGGTAAACACTCTTTCCAACTTTTCAAATTTTTATCAACAACAGTGCTCAACAATTGAATCATGGTCCTATTAACTACTTCAGTTTGTCCGTCAGTTTGTGGGTGACATGTAGTAGAAAATAACAATTTTGTGCCTAACTTACCCCCACAAAATCCGCCAGAAATGACTAAATAATTTAACATCTTTATTAGACACTATACTCTTAGGAACTCCATGTAAACGCACTACCTCTCTAAAGAACAAATCCGCAATGTTAGTGGTATCGTCAATTTTATGACATGGAATGAAGTGTGCCATTTTTGAAAACTATTACCGCCGTTACCACCTCGTCTTAATTTCGAGACATCAATAATT
>CAIGRN010126750.1:0-17511 GCA_903798345.1 Fraxinus anomala
ATATAGTGTTATAGCTTCAATTAATGAATATATACAAGTATTACATCTTGCCTTCTATCTTGGAACCAATTTTCAATTTGTCTTCCATTAAGATAAAATCAAATTCTATAAAATAGAAACAGAGGTTGCGATTTCCTTTTACAACTTCTTTGCTACACATTTCCAATTTTCGGTGCATGCTTTATTATTTAAAGAATCAAAGCTCGGACGCGAACGGACACCGTATCCGCGACGGAGATTTTTTTTTCTTTTAAACAGTGCTAACAATTACGATGATTTCTTTTAATTTCTTTTTGCCGGTGTGCGGATGATGTCCGCAGGCCGCGGTGTGCGGACTCCACACTTCGTAAGAATTTATTTTTTTCGTAATGTTAAAATTGAGAGGAGAAAATTCTGTGGTATGAAAAAAAAAAAAATTTCACAATTATTGACTAGAAATACGCCTAGAAATTAAAATGATTTTTGAATATATAATGTGGTGCTGAATTAAATCAGACAAATTTAATCTTTCTGTTTGTTAATTTATTTCTTTCATACAAATGTATGTATAGAAATTTTGTAATATATTTTTTCATATAATTTTAACATTCAAGATGTTAATATTACTCTAAAAATAACACAGTCCGTCAAAAACTATTTATGCTAAATAAGTCTTTACTGAACAGGTTTTATATATACGAGGCAAGAGCCATTGAGAACTGACGCACCCACATGCAAAGATTCTTTCGTCTCTGTGAATTTTTTGTCTTATTTTGAATTAAATCTTATCTCATGCACCCCCATTCCAACATTACCCCTCAGTTCACCCTACATTTCTGAATTTCTATTTCGTCCTAAAAGATTAGGATAACTTCGTTCCAAGGATATTACGAAAAAACGAGCAAAAATCACTCTACTAATAAAGTTGACAATCGACTTACCACCAAATCACTGTCCGTCTCTAGAGTAAACTTGTTTGACAATCGTTAAAATAATACTCTTTTTTTTTTCCAAATTTCTTTTTACCACATTATCGTAATAAAATATTCTGCACGTAAATTTAACACATTTTTCTACTTTAGAATGTAACGAGACAAACCTGGACCAATCTGATTGACACTTGGACTTTGCTGATTACATTATTTAGTGAAAATAATTTACCAAGTTTACAATCATTATTTTTAAATTTTTTCTTTTATATATTTATTTTTAATAACATATTCACACAATAAAATAGTATATACATAAATCAAAAATATTTTCCTATTTTTTTAATCACACGTAATTTTAAAAATTACTATTCAAATATCTATTTTTTTAAAAAAAATAATGATTGTCAAACAAGGGTTAAATAAGAAGTAAGAGATGAATTCTTTTTTGCTGAAATTGTAAAAACTATCCAAATAACTTTAAACGACTACCAAACTTAAAAAGCGTAAAGTAAAGATCGGAATATCTCGAGTTTGGATGATCCAATCATATTTGCATCCTAAGTTTTGAAAGTTGATGACTCGTAAGTTTCATCGTCACCTTGATTGGTGTCAAGCACCGTGTTGTGTTATGTTCCATAACATTATTTGGAGAAATATTTATTAACAATATATTTTTTTAAAAAAATGTGAGATCATGTTCAATTATAATACTAAAGGAGTCGTGTACCCACCGAAAACACTTTTTCTAACCACAATCATCCTCGTCTTGTTTAAACCAAATCCACCTTAATATTAATTATTGCAGTCACCCTCAAAAAGCTCCTTTATTCCCTTTATATTCGTCTCTTGTCGCTCTTAATATTCACACAGCAATTAACGTCAGCATTTTTTCACTGGATTTTCTGGAGTGAAGCCAAAAAATGAGCAGATTCAGGAGATTTGAGCTTGTTGAACGCTCACCATCCTACTTTCTCAAAGAAACCTCCATTTTCTCGCACCCAAAAACTCTTATGATGAGCCCATGTTTTTCTCCATTTCGTGTCTTTGAAGAAGATGAGTTTGACTTAACTCTGGACCTTTTAAACCCTGTCCCATCCCCACTTCCTTTACCATTCAGCGACTTTGAGAGTATTACTGATCTGATCCAGATCCAAAAAACCCCGTTCTACACCTCAACTCGCCAAGTCAAGCGCAGAGCTGGGCTCGGCTCGGATTTGTACTTGGAGTCGCTCTGTGATCGGGTTTCAGCTTTGGAGCTGGGGTTTGACCGGCTGGCGAAGGCGGAGGAGAAGAAGAAGAAAATCGGGGAGAGGAAGTACACATGGACGGCGGAGATTAAAAGTCCGGAGAAGGAAGGAGTTGATAGGAAGTATAAATGGATGGCGGAGATCAAGGATTCGAAGGATCAGAAGAAGGGTTTGGAGAAGAGTTACAAATGGACGGCGGAGATCAAGGGGAAGGGCGAGGATTCCCCAATTGATCGGACGTACACGATTAAAGTGTCAAATGTAGGCGACTGTGGCGGATCGGAGAAGAAAGAGACGAAGAAGAAGGATGAGAAAGCGAAAGAGAAAGAGAAAGAGAAGGCAAAATCGGCGGGGCCCAGAACTCACATTGTTGAAATTGAAGAACCATCTGATCATGAGGCCATTGTTTTAAGGCAGGTCGGTATAATCCTATGATAATGACAATAATACATTAATAAATTCATATTTTTTTAATAGATTATCATCCATTGCTTGTTCATGCTAATTTATTTACTCTCTCTCTCTCTCTCTCTCTCTCTCTCTCTCTCTCTCTCAAACACAGTAGTAGTCAACGGTTCTTGAACGTGGCTTTTGCATAGATTTGAGTAAATTTATGTAGCAAAATCTTTTGAGTGTCTTTTCAAGCACTAGATCTCAGCAGCATAGTTGGTAGAAGTTGATTCTTGGGGTCATGTGATTATCACTATTTGATATTGAACCTTGAAGGATTAGATTTCTGGTATATGAATAAAGTATATGAATCATTTATTGTTGAGAATGTTGTACAAGTTTGATTACGCGAAGATTAGAAAAATGCTAGATGTGGCAATTTGATTTGTGCTAAAAAATGTGATTATTGGAGGAGGTGACGAAATGTTATGTTGGAGCCATTGAAGAATTTCAAAAAGAGAACGAGTGGCTTTTGTTGTGCTTTGAAGTGACAAACCAGTTCTTTCAGCATTATTCCAGATAAAAATAATTTCTCCATCGAACTTAATACAAAAAAGCTCTTAAATGCCTCATTTGTGCCTGTAACCAAAGTTTCTCAGCATAATATGTACTCTGGATGTATGGTTCCAAACGTTATCATCAGTTAATAATGTTTACTTTTTATGAAGCTACATGTTTAGAAGAACCGTGTAATTGAGGAATAACTTCTTTGTGTATTTCAGGGTTATTTAGGAAAACTTTTCGGGTGCTTATTTTTGTATTTTATAGAATTCTATTATGTTTCAATTTTGCAGTTCTATTTGGTCCATCACTACTATCTATCAAAATTCTTCTGGAATCCTTTCCACCACTTGATGCCATGTTATTACTCCCTCCCTTGTGAAATAAAAAGTCAGAGTAGTTCTCAACTGGGAATTCTGGTCTTGTTTCTTAAAATTTTTGACTTCCAGAATATCTCTTTTGAATTGACTTTGTGAAGATTCCATACCTCTTTACGAAGTTATATTTTTGTCTTATAAGAGCAGATTTTTATATTTTAATCTTGCACCCATGGGAGACGGGTGATGATTTCGTGCCCTTTCAAAGAGAATGGAGCCCCAAACACAGACTCTTGAATTGGAAGAAAGCAGGGTACAATAATATATTCTGCCTATCCCATTCTGAATGGACTTTTTTCAATTCAAAGTTTTCAATAAAATGCATGTATTGCCTTGGATGTTTTCTCTCGCTGTTTACTAAGTCTTGTGCATTTTTTCTTTTTAATTGATCCTGATCCATGTTTAGTTTAACAATGGCATACTCTTGATTTTTGTGGTCACAGGCATTTGCCAAGAGAGTGGAAAAAAGCAAGGGGAAGAGGAAGTTATTGTCTCCACTTGATGCAGCGACATTGATACAGTTGAACTTCAGGGCTTACCTTATTCGTAGGTCACAGGCTCTGCGTGCGCTTCGGGAACTGGCTATTGCCAAGACCAAGTTGAAGGAGATCAGGGCCTTGTTCAACAATTTCTCTTATCGTCGTCGCATTTCCCATGATGCAGAAGAACGCCAAAAGTTCTCGGAGAAGATCATTGTGCTGCTTCTCACTGTTGATGCCATTGAGGTAAGTGTAACGTAGTTGCAAATTATTGAAATGTCTATCCTAGTTTGTCCTGGTTTCAGAAATTTAAGAATGGATATGGTGTTCAAGTTTCTTGTACTCAAAAAGTATGTTTGGCTAAGCTTAAAAAGATCACTTGCAAGTAAATAAACTAATTTTAATATAACTAATTGTTTTGTTAGGTCAGTTGAAAATAAAGAAGTTACTTACTTTTATGGTAAGGTAAAATACTTTTAAAATAGTTACTTATCTTTAATTAATAATAAGAAAATAGTAAGTTAACTTTTACTTCTTTTTTAGCTTAGGCAGATGCACCCGGACATTATTTGGTTTAGGGTAGTTCAACACCTGTGTCTGACTAGTTGCCATGCATGTGGTAGACAATAAAGATGGATGATTAGGAAAAGCTAAGATCGCGAGTTCATCATTGTTTGTTGCTTGGGTTGTTGATAATGTGTGAAACAATTCAAGTTAAATTTACTTTACGACTTTTTCCACAGTACCAAAAAATCATTTTGGAAGTCACAGGGTTCATTTCCATGCTTAGATCTTCCTCGTGCCCATTATGAGTTATTTGTGCAGTGATGAACCTCATCATTGATATATGCCATTTTAGTTTCTGTGTATAATGCCTTTGTCAATATAAACCGGCCTTACTATCTTAGTTTTTAGCATGTATACTGCTTGTGCGAATAAGACTGGCAGATGGCTCTCTTATTCCTGGAAACTGCAATATTTGTCAATTGCTTCTTTTTACACAGGTTCTCTGTTTTATACGCGTTGCCCTAATTTCTTGCACTAGATTTATTGCGTGCTTATTTCCGGATATGCAATGTTGACAATTATTTGTTCTGTGTCTATTAGGGAGCCGATCTGATGGTTCGATCTGCAAAGAAGTCTATGGTGGACGAGCTGGAAGCAATGCTTGATGTTGTCGACCCCCAGCCTCCCGGAAAGTCTCTGTCCATGAGAAGGAGGACATTTGATATGCCTGATGGTGCCATTGATAAGGAACTTGCAGCAGGCGTAGCACAGGTGGTTCAAATGATCGATCAAGAGGTGAATGGCTCCGAAACATTTGAAGCGTGCTTGTAAGTCTAAGGTTTAATTTTGTGCGTCTGTTGTAGTAGGAAGATGTATCTGTTGAGTATCAGTACTGTGTTATTCGGGCAATGGATTTTCTTACCACCTGAGAAGGGTTGTAGTCTTCCTCGGTTTGCTTTTGTGTCTGTGGATGCTATATAATTAATAACCATGTTTCGTTTTTTTTCGTTTACTTTGCACTGTTCATCATTTCATAGATTCTTCAATTTTTATATGGACATTATGAGATGCATCAAGTTGTATGGTCATTGAAATTCAATTTCATTGCAAAACTGATTGCTGTGTTATGTCCCTTAATAATTTAAATGTTAAGACGACCCTTCGAAAAATCACCATTAAGGGCACCAGTCTCCCACCTCAGCAAAAGCGGGAATTTTTTTTTTCCGCGAATGCCCTCTTTTGTATCCACAAAGACTTGATAATTTGCAGAGATTGAGTGGATTTGCTTTTCATAATCTCATTATTTATCTCATGTCTGATCGATGTGCACTTTTTCAACGATATTTCATTTGCACGAAGAACAATTTATCGTCTATCTTCTTTAAACCAGAATGATTACGTACCCTATTAAGGTCTCAACTCTCCCACTGGATTAAGGGCTACCATCTACCGTGAGCAGAAATGTCTTTAGAGCCAATAACAAATTTTACTGCCATCGTAAGCGAAATTGGGGTCTACAACCTTTGTTTGGCTGCATCGGGATCCGTCTGGTGCATCCATCAGCTAAATATAGGACTACCACTCGGAGATAATTGTAGTTTCATTCCAAAAGGTTAACACATTAGATGGAAGTAGCCAAATCTCCTCGTAAGCCCATCATTTATCCCATTTCTAACGAATGTGATACTTGTTAGTTAATTCATGAAATATAAATAATTAAACGAAAGCTGTAAAAATCGTAGCTCCAACCTTAACTTTTAGATTTTGAAGTATTTCCGTGTCTATTCAAATCCTAAGTTCATGAATTGATGGAACCACAAACTCTCTTTTAGACTAGAAAACCTTACTTTGCACTTCGAATCAAAGAAGATACATTTATATAGAAGTTTTAGATGAGCCATAGGCTCAGGCAATACAGCCAAGATCTCCAAGTTGAAGGCACCAAATTGTGAGAGGCTAAAACCGAATACAAATATGGCAGCCCAAGTAGGTAAGAAGTGTATTGACATTGGTGCAGTTGATAGGGACCAGGCGGGCATGGTAGTTGCTGTGTGCAGATACTATAATAGGGGTCTTCTCAATTGACGATGTGGGAGGCGTTTACATTACGAGTGGACTCCACTTGGCCAAAAATCAAATTTTATTTATTGTTATTGTAAAAGTTCAATGACTAATGAAATATTTAACTATAATTTATTTATAGTTTGTTCATGCTATTATTATCACATGACAAAAATATCCTAGTATGATTTCTTATTCCGCGGTAAAAAAAATTAAATATTATTGTGAAAATTTTATCAGGAAAAAAGTAATTTAGCCCCTATTTGATGGCAATTATTTGACAAAAATGAAGTTTTGAATAATGAAAATTTAAAGAATGTGTGGCTAAATGTCAACTAGATGGTTCGTGGATTTGTGTGGCTCTCCGTGGAACTTTTAGACAAATAGATTTCTTCGTACGTCAAGTTGGGGCTGCTAAAATAGGCTGGAGACCACATTGCAACCCCATCAATAGATTGGGGACCAATATTGAAAAAAAAGTTTTCCTTTTAATTACTTTTTATTAAATTCCAAAGAGAGGGAGGGAGGGGGAGAGAGAGAGAAACAATTATAGCACGAAGTACGGTACGAGAGTTAAATGTTTCATTATTTATTGAACTTAAACATCCGTCATGTTTTACTTACCGAACTTTAAAATATTCTCAAGTAGTCACTGAAATTTAACACGTTACACTATATCACCCATTTATCATATTTCATAAATCACTGAACCATTAAAATGATTTCGATCGGTCACTAAACTTTAACATGTATTCCCATCAATCACTCAACATGTTTCATTAGTTACTGAATTTATATTTTCGACACGCTTTATTCATTGAATTTTAAAATATTTTCGAGTATTCACTGAAATTCATAATGTTTTTTAGCAAAGTTGATTTTCTATGAAATTCAACTTAGATTAAGAAAATAAAATACAATAAATATTGACTAGTTGTTCAAGGAGAAATGAAAATGATAGTTTCAAATTGACATAAATGTTAATTTCAATCATACTCTTCTTTTACATCGAGAAAATAAAATAGAGAAATTATTTCTTTATTTCGATTGAGATAAAGACACAAATCAAGAAAATAAAAAAAATTATATCTCAAAAGTGAAATTTTTTTTATCTAGAGTCAATAATATTAATCAAAACTAAGTCAAGTCACATTATTTTTTCATTCTCCTATTCATTTTCAAGCACACGTTTTTCAATAAAATAATATTTTTCATCACATTAATAATTTTTTTTAACCACATATTATCCATCATATTAAACAAAAAAAATGCATTCTTGTGAAAATAATGTGGCTCAAACAAGGGTTAAAAGTTGTAACAAGGTAATTCAAGAGGAAAGAATGGTAGCGTTTTCGTGTATGTTATTTTCTATTTCAAAAATTTTAATTTTTAAATAGTTAGATTCATTGAATAAAGTTCAGTGATCACTCGAAAGAATTTTAAAGTTCAATTATAAGGCGTGATAGAGGTATAATTTTAATAAGTAAATAAATATAATGACTGAATGATGAAGTGCAATATGTCAAATTTTAGTGACTACTTAGATTCATTTTTAAAGTTCAGCGGCTAATGAAAAATGATAAATGAGTGACAAAGTAATATCTTAAAGTTCAATGACTATTGTAAAATATTTTGAAGTTCAGTTTATAAAGATGGCGGAAGAAATGAGTGACAAATGTAACTTGATAGTAACCATATACGTATTCCATATAATCCTCGTTTTCTACAAATTATTTCTTCTAGTAGGTTCAGTGTTTTCTCCTTGTAGCTACTGCAAAGGTGACGTCATCTCATTTTTATATTCTAGTTCTTTGAGCCTTGACCCTGTTATTGTTAACGTTGCTTTCTTTTTTCGGCCCTTGTTTTCTCGTGAAGATTTTTTTTCTTTTGTTATGTCCTTGAAGGGTTTTAATCTGAATTTACGATATATTTCTTATTGAAATGTTGTCTCTTTTGAGTTCAAGAAAATCAGGTACGCAGCCCCAGATTTGTTTTTTTTTTTTTTACATGCAATGTATATTTATGATATATGAATGTGTCTGCATTATGTCTGTTGAAATCTTTTTTTCTGTGAAAGTTTCTGTATGATTACTTTTTGGGATTTATTTACTTCATTGCCTTTGAGTTCTTGAAAAATACGTACGTTTGCTTCTTTATATTTTACATAATATTTAGATTTTTAACTCTGCTTCCTCTAGAAACTTTTCAGTTTTTGTTTAGCCCCCAAAATTGCCATCTAAATTGATTTTTGAAGCTAATTTTAAGACTTCTCTTTCAATCCATTGAAACAATATTCTTTTTTATGGTTACATTTTTTGTATGTAAATGTAAATATGAAATATGTGCACACACGACATAAATTTTTTTGTCCATAAACATTTTATATGAACCTATGTAATTATTATACGATGATTCTTTTTGTTTTTCAATATTTGATTAGAGATTAATTTAAATTTGTGAACATTTATTTTTGATATACATCTGTATTCTCTTATGTGATGCACATCAAATGCTTTCACCTCCATTTCAATTTTTAGTCCTTTTCAGGTCTATTATATGTTGGCCGGTTGACCCTCGTATTCTTAGATACAATAACAGTTTGTTGCTTTCATACTTTAAATCCACACAAAAATTACTCATCCTTGAAATCTGGTAAGATATTGTTTTACGAGCATAATTAATTTTGTGGTCACAGATGATTCTGTGATAGCAACAAGAGCATGGGGACACCAAAATTTTTCGTAGTTTTTTTTTTCTGAAAATCATGGTTTTGTTGCATTTCTGGATATTAATGAGCGGGTCCATATGTTTAATGCTTCCCATGCTGCTGTCTAGGACCATTTTATATGGTTGCATATGGTATTGTAACTCTGCATTTTGTTGGCGACAAATACATTTTTACAGATACTGAAAGTTTTCTCTATTTATATTATTAATTATTGATGTGAATCATTCTATTCAGTTTCACCTTTGTAGGTCAATATGCAAGCAAAAGCATTCTAATATGCAGGTTCTAAGTGAATGTTTGTTCAAGTAATTCTTTGTTAATACTCGTTTTGATTACTTTCACTGCACCTGATCTTGTTCTTGTTTTAAGCTTCCTTCCCAAAAGACTTGTACATTTTGCAAGGTTCAGTTTATACCTCGAGATAATAGACTTGAATTATCATGTTCACTTTCCATTTCTTAAGATTGTTTTGAATTCATCGGTTTTTCCGTCAACTAGTAGGCTATTGGAATATTGCCAATCCCTTGATTTATAAAGGGTTATTTTATTCCTTTTTTGGCCAAAATCTTGATCTTTCACTTAAAAGTTCGCACACTACTATAGATCTTACGTTCTTTAGATCATGTAATGTCATCTGACGCAGATGTACATGTGTTCCCAATAAACGATGACGACTTCCAGTATTGGAAATCATAAACCATGAATTGCATAACCCAATTATTGAGTTATAAATACCAAAATACTGAGTAGCACCCTTAAATTGTTATTATGTTGGTGTATTATATCTTCTGTTGATTTGATTCTCAAGAATTTCTTTATTTTCATTTTTATAGATATATCTCTGATTTTCTTTTTCTTGTTTTACTGTATTGCTTTCTTCCTCTCTTGTTCATGATCTGTGCAGTGTTTATAAGAGTTGGTTATCATCACAAACTAGTTGACCTTTTCATATTATTAGCTTATTTCTTTCTGGTTTTTATATGTTGAATTTTCTTGATGTTATGTTTCAAAACTTTCTGAAACTTTTTCTCTAATTGGTGAGATGCAAACTATTATTTAAAGTTTGTAATATGGCTAACAACTTCTCAAACCCTTTATTTGCAGTTATTTTTGTTGGCTGATTGAAACAACTTGATAAAAAAGAGAGGATGCACAGGTAAGATTTCACTTGGATTCTCATACCTGTTTTGGTAGTCAATTTTCTTTTGGCTATTAAGAGAATGTTTGGCAAAGCTTAAATTTACATAAAGTAAACATATTTGAGGTTCTTAAAAGTTTCTTCTCTTTTGGATTTTCAGTACAAAATCTTAATATTTAGGAAGTCTTTATTTACGTTCAGCAAAAATAGATTTACTTTTATTTTTCTCAAGTTTAACCAAACATGCTACAATTAACACCTTCCTATGAATGTATTCAGGAATCTTTTGCTTGATGTTGATGGACTGCTTCCCATCCATCTGTGATAAAAACACTTTGAAGAGGTGGTTTTTCATTGACAAAATGGTTGGTTGAAAACTTGAAAAGAAAGAGATGCAGGTTTCAATTTTAGTAGTTTGCAATTATTTGTACCAGCAGCACGTAGTATTTAAAGGTTTATAGTCGGCAATAGATCTGGATACGATGGACCTCAAATCAAATCACGCATCTCCTATTCGTACCGATCCCATTCCTATTGCTATTCCTATGAATAATACACAATTAGGCATCCACTCGGGTCTGCTGCCATCCTCACTGAATGGCTCTGCTTTCTCTTCCACACTTTTTCTTACAATCCCGAGGAGAATGTCTGGAATACTCGATGATGTTCGATCGAGCTTGTTGGATGCTATGATATTATCGTCCCCGACTCATAAAAAATTAACTAAAGATTCTAGCAAAGAGCTAACGGCGAGCGATAGTGATTTTGCTTATCGCAATTGGATGGTAATGTTCCATTTTTTCCCTTACGGTATAATCTCGAGTATTACATTTATTATAATAGGAGACACATGTTCTTATGCCGACTTGGTTGTTCAGCTCAAGTATCCGTCAGCGCTTGCGTCCTTTGAGAAAATAGCAAATGATGCAAAGGGAAAGAGAATAGCATTGTTCCTGGACTATGATGGGACTTTATCCCCTATTGTAGATAATCCAGATCATGCCTTCATGTCAAATGCTGTGAGAATCTATCTATGACTTTTTTGACATGTTTGGTAAGGAAGTTTAGACAATACTAGACACTACAATGAAAGAAAAGAAGCTAAAATCTTTCCTATTGTAGTGTCCAGTCCTATGAAATACTAAATACCAAACACATCCTTTAGGCACTGAGAATACATATATTATAAATATGTCAGTTTTGTTCCCTTGCCCTTGACTTCTTTCTGGAAAACCTGACAAATTGCTTCCAGATGCGTGACGCTGTTAGAAATGTGGCAAAATATTTTCCAACGGCAATAATTAGTGGGAGAAGCCGTGATAAGGTTATTATTTAGCTTCTATTTCATTGTCATTGCATCAATGTAAATTAGGTCCTGTGTGTGTCTTCTGACATGTCATTCTTTCAGGTCTTTGAGTTTGTAGGACTAACAGAACTTTATTATGCTGGAAGTCATGGTATGGACATCATGGGCCTTGCTCGGCCCATTTCCAATGACATGCAGGTAATGCTGTGAGATATCTTTCTGCCCGAATGATGAGCTCCAGTTATTTTATCTAAATAAATTTAATGTGCCCCTTATGAATTTACTAGTGGTGAATGTAGGGTAAGGAGGTTAGTTTATTCCAGCCTGCGAGTGAATTCTTATCTATGATTGACGAGGTGTGTAAAATATTCTCTTAGTTATCATACAATGCTTTAATGCACGAAAATAACATTTCATTCAGCATTGTAATTGCATTCCACTTATGCTCAATCCAGGTTTTCAAATCTCTTGTCGAGGTCACAAAAGATGTAGTCGGAGCAAAAGTTGAGAACAACAGATTCTGCATTTCTGTACACTATCGTAACGTGGATGAGAAGGTATATCATCTTGTTTCTGCGTATTATTAACTTGTTCGGTAAGGTGGACTGTACTACACTGGATAATATTAAAACATGAAAAAGAAGTTAAAACATTGTTCGTAGAATTATCTGTGCAGCGCCGCGTAGTCGCGTACCCTACAAACTTCTTATGTGTTATTGTTCTTTGACCGACGAAAGTTGATCCCCCTCTTTATCTGTCTGGCTTAACGATAGAATTGGACAACAATTGGTCAATTCGTCCATGAAATTTTGAAACAGTATCCTCGTCTGCGGTTGACACATGGTAGGAAGGTATTACCTCTCATCCAGCTTGGGAACTAATCTAGTGCCTCTTCACAAGTCTTGCTTTGCACAATTTTCATTCCGTCCATTCTTATTTGATTTTAGGTTTTAGAAATCCGACCAGTGCTCAACTGGGACAAGGGTAAAGCTGTCGAGTTTCTGCTTGAGTCACTAGGTGAGTGAACTTTCTGTTTGGAAAAATGGGTTATTTGTATGTAAATATTTATCGATTAACACAATCAATTAAATAACATAAATGTAAGAATTCAACAATAGCATAAACAAAAAATATAAGTAGAGAATTAGAAAACAAGCTTTAAGGAATCACGTATGTATTGCCTCCCCTTTGTGCGAGTACTTTCGGCACTACATGACTCCAAGATAAAATCATGTGGCTCACAGCCGGTTCTCCTTCCATGGGAACGACCACAGGGAGATAAAGAACGAACCTTTCATCAAATTGTCAAAACTATAGAAATATAGTATGAAATATAAATGGAGAATTTTTATGTATTCAATTTGTATCTTTTTATGATGCATCTAACAATGAAATCATCATCCCTTTTATAGGGAAAAATCAACCCCCACAATAATGTTAAATTAATTAATTCATACCTCCATTCAAATATTTAAGTATATGTTATATTATAAATTAAGATTTTAATTAAACCAAAACCAAAACTGAAAATTAAAATGTAATAATTTTGAAAGTTGAAACTTAATATAATTTCCAACACTTTCGGCATACTCACGAAACTATAGACTGCTACCAAACTATCTATTGAAAATAATGCACATTGTATTGCAGGGTTGGTTAACTGCGAAGACATTCTTCCCATATATGTTGGAGATGATCGAACTGATGAAGATGCGTTTAAGGTAATGTAACGTATCAAGACCAGAATTTCCTACTTATTGAACTTTAATATACAAATTCAAACTAGTTGACCTGTTAACAGGTTTTGAGAGAGGGTAATCAAGGTTATGGTATTGTGGTTTCTTCTTTGCCAAAGGAAAGCAATGCTTTTTACTCTCTCAGGGATCCATCAGAGGTACTGCCAGTTTCTTACCTTTTTGTTATTACGAATGACTGCATCATTTTTCTTGTTCATAAGGGAATGGTTGCATAAACAAATTTTATGGTCGTAGAAGAAGGGAAAATTGCAACTGCCATCCCCAACACCTTTACCCCCTTTATGGTCTTATCTCCAACTTTCGTTCTTGGCATTATTGTTCCCAACCTTCACCTTTAGCGTCTGTGACCCCTACTGATGGTTTGCATCCAAAAAATGATTTATGCTGGTGTGAAAAGATGAATTCGTCCTCAAACTTAAGCAAGCCAAAATAAATGTAAAGAGGAAAAAAGAAAACAAAAAGAATCATCTTTCCCAATTACTCCCTGTTCCACCGCTGTTGCCGCCACACTTACATAGACAATTTTTTGCACAAGATTTTAGTTTCTTTTTCTACGTCGATACTGTCCATATTACAAAAGAAGCCCTGAAAGTTTAGATGATGGAACTCCATTCATATGAATTCTAGCCTCTCAAGAAACAATGTTTTGTTTGAATACATGCAGGTCATGGAGTTTCTCAAGACCTTGGTGGTATGGAAGAAGACAAGTGCACTATAATAATGAAATGGGAGAGGATCAAACTTTGATGGTACATATATCATTAAGTTTCAATTAATTGTTTATTATTGTGTTACCATAAAAGTTACAGTGTGGTTAAGGGAGCAGAGGTGCCTAGTGAAGCTTCTTGAAGCTGTGACAGGAAGTTTGTTTTTGTTCAGAGGCTTTTCTTGTAAATTTTCTTCCATCTTCAGCACCAAGGGCCATCACACCGGAGTCCATTCGTCTGTAAATGTAATTTTGTTTTTTGATCTCCTAAGGAGAGATTATATGGATCTTTTTCTTGATTTATTCAATGGAAATAAAAGAATTATTATTTTTTTCTCCTTTCGAGACAGCTATAAATGGAATATGAAAGTAATTGCAACCAAATCACTTGCAAAGTTTTTGAGTATTGATATAAATTTGACATGTTTGGTTTTCTAGACACGGACACACTTTGGCGTCGATAAAGAAGGGAAGCATGCAAGGTATGATGTGATATATTCGATTGCGTCAAGATGTACTCAAGATATCCTATTGATTGTGTTACTTTACATGAAAATCAAGGTTCGACCCCCTTTCGAAACATATATTAAATGTACTTTAATCATGTTAGCAATGCGTGCTTATCATAATATTGAATTTTCTTACGAACACAAGTTATACATATATTAGTTTTTATAGTGAATATGTTGTGCAACCCTTCACGTAATTGACTATTACCCGTGACATTTTTAAAAATCATAGAAATCTTGCATAGCGTTTATTTTTCACAATATATTTCCCATTTGCACCCAAAAACAAATTGGTATTTTTCATTTTACCGTTCTGTATTTGTTTTCCCATACCTTTTAAAACTATTATTAAACAAAAACTATATTCCTCTCTTTTCTCATTCCTTAAAGAAATACCGTTTTAAATGAATCAAATTGGTTCATTTGAAATATTAATTTTGTTCTTTAATACAATAAAATAATAAAGTTAACACTAAGCCTTGTTTGACAACCATTATTTGAAACCTCTTTTTATCTATATATTCATTTTCAATCATATTTACACAATAAAATATTCTGCACGTAAATTTAAATTTTTTCTCACTTTTTACCCACTCGTTCCCCTAAAAATCACTATTCAAATCATGATATTTTCCATTTAATAATTGTCAAACTGGGGCTGAAAAAGGTTTGAAATCAAGACAAAAACAATTAAAAAATTGTTTCAAATCTGACATAATGATACGAGTAAAATAAGAAGTTATATTTAGCCCGTTTGTCTCTCATTCTTTCAAAAAAAATTTTTTTTATGTATTCTTTTTTAACCACACATTTACATAATTAAATATAAACCTAAAATTTTTCTCAATTTTTAACCGTCTATTCTCCAAAAATTTACTATTCAAAACAATCTTTTTACAAAAAAATGGCCACCAAAGGGGTTTTTATTTACTTACGAGAATTGTTTATGTAATTTTAAAATTGATAAATATATTCACGCCATCATTTTTTTATAACTATACCATATTTTAATTGTGTAGGAGCTCATATTACTTATTATAACATTTTTCTCCTAAATTTTTTCATCTAACTCTTATTTTAAATTAACACAACTTGTCTTTGATTACGATTTATGTTAAAAAAAAAAAGTTCATTAAGTTGGAGTAAAAATACTTATTACCTCTCGTATTTTTAAATAAGACAAAAAATATTAGTACAAAATTACGACTACATGTTTTTCCATTGTTTTAAAGCATGGTAACATTATATTTGGACTAAAACCGTGATTAAGAATAATATTTGCTAGTTAAAAAATATGAATATGATGAAAAAAGTTATAAATATGAATTATGTGAATAAATGAATATTAAGAATATTTAATACAATTAAAACATACATATTGTTGTGGTGTGATGCAAAATTTCATGCGATTTGGTATTTGGTTGATTGAAGGAAGTCTAATGTATTTGAGATTTTAGAGTTCTAAGTTGTGAAGATCAAATTTCAATAATAATTAGGAGTTTGGCTTGANTAGGAGTTTGGCTTGAAAATAGACTTTTGTATGACAAAAAGCACGTTTTGAAATATTAACCTAAAACCTAGCGCCTGAGCGCTAGGTGTAGCGCCTTAGCGCTGCTACAGTAACTTGATTGCGATTTTTTTCTCCTACTTCATTTTGGACTAGATTTTTTGGCATCATACTTTATCAATAACTCTACCGGTTTGGACGTCCCCTACATGTTCTCTATAAATATTAGGTTTTTTTTATACAATTTTATAAGTGTGAGATATATGATTACTAACTTTTAGGATCATTGTAATTTTCTCTCTTCTCCATTATTCTTTGTGTAATAAAATCTCTTAATTCCTCTGCTATATTCTTGTCTTCTTTTATTCTTTTGCTTGATCATATGCTTTATTATTATTGTCATATAACTTCAATATCTCAATCTGATGATTGGTGTCACAACAAGTGGTATCAAACCTAACAAGTGGTATCAGAGTTTAGGTTCAGCAGTTCCGCAAGTTTTTTGATTTGTTCGAAGTTTTTGTTCGTGATGACTTCCATGAAGTATGAAATTTCATTTTGGATCGGAGTACTAGATTTTCGCTATGGCATGTTAAGATACGTGTAGTACTTGCACAGCTGGATTTGGATAATGCGTTGCTGGGAATTGACAAGATGTCATCAACTTTGACTGCGGGGAAAAAATTAAGGAAGGATAAGAAGGCAATCTTTCACATTCATTTTCATCTATCAAATACTATTTTTCAGGATGTTTTGAAGATGAATTCTGCAGCTACTTTATGGTTGAAACAATTGTGCATGACTAAAAGTCAGACAAACAAGTTGAACCTCAAACAGCGTTTATATTTTCATCGCATGGTAGAAGGAGAATCATTGGAAGATCACCTGGCTGTATTTAAGGAGATCGTCGCTGATTTGGAAACTTTGGAAGTAGAGTATGATGAAGAAGATTTGGCATTGATCCTATTATATTCTTTGCCCGCTTCTTTTTTTTCTTTTAGAAACACGATCTTGTATAGTCGTGATACTCTCACAATTGAGGAGACGTATGATGTTTTGTATTCAAAAGAGAACATGAAGCATCTTGTTTCTGATGCTCGAGATAGAGCTGACTTTGTTGCTCATGGTGGTTTTGGAAGTGGCAGATCGAAATCGAAGTTTAGTAATCAAATCTGTAACTATTGCAAGAAGAAGTGGCACTTGAATAAGGATTTCTACAAATTACAGAACAAATAAATGATGACTGCAAGTAGAAATTCAAATAATGACTGCAAGTAGAAATTCAAATACTTTAGGCGAAGCAGACCTCGTGGAAAACGTTGTAAGT
>CAIGRN010126751.1:0-14670 GCA_903798345.1 Fraxinus anomala
AGATCTACACATTCATAGTCCACAATTTACAATTACTAAAATCTTAATCCAAGCTTCCCGACGATGGTAGATATACTTAATTTATAGATGTACACGTAAATTGCTTCTTTTTATTTTTATTATTATTTTACAAAACAATAGAATAGTATAATTTGCAAGAACATCAATGAACAATAAACTAAGCTAGGGTAAAAGCCAAATTTCCCAATTTAAAATGGATAAGCTTCATCTCTAATTAGGGATTGCAAAAAAATCCGTTCAACCCGATATCCGTGAGGCCCCACCTAATCGGGTAAACGGGACGGGGACGGAGCGAGGGTCATTACCCCGAAGCGGGTACAGGACGGGTACGGAAAACATAGTCCACGCGCCGTTCAAAGTTAATTTCAAATTTAAATTTTTTATTGAACAAAAACAATAAATTTATCATCAGTTTTAAAGAGAACATAATTTTTTTTAACAAATTAGTAAGAAAGTAATAATATTTACTAACTAAAGATATAAAAATAATAATAATAATAATAAATGGGGCGATAAATGGGCATGGGACTTGCCCTGCCCCACCTGATCCCACCCCATTTTGTTTTAATCGGGTATGGGGATGAGGTAAGATAACAAAAATACCCGACGGATGAGAGTGTGAATGGCCGCCCCGTTCCATACCTGCCCCGTTGCCATCCCTATCTCTAAATGTATTTTTCAAAAAAGAAAAGAAAAACATTAACCATGAAAATATTTATCTTTTTCTTTCAATTTTTATTTAATTTTTAGTCATACAAATAAATAAAAACGATGGTTTGAACCAAATTGGTCTGAAATATTGGTGGGTCATACAGAACAATTTGATCCATAATTTGAAAGACAATTCAAGTTAGACCAGAACTATTACAAGATTAGGAAGTCCGAATGTAAGCAGATCGACTGAAATCGTGCTGACACCTTTAAGCATAAACTCAGGCTGGGCCAGCTAGCCATATCCAGCCCTTTTTATTGCATTCAATATGGCTGCTCACTCGATGTTGCATCTCATGATTTTATTGCGAATTACAAAAGTAACTGTAAAACACAATAAAATAAAGGAAAACTCAAATGCAAGTGTATTCACAATCTTGTGCATAATTATCTGTCTGATTTTTTCAAGCAAATATGGTTTACACCTAGTTTGGTGCAGCCAATTACATGGCCGATCTCAAAAATAAATAAATAAATAAAAATTAAAGAAATTTGTTGTTATATTCTTTCATTTCGAGCTTAATTTCATTGACAAATTCAGATCAAACATTCATTGTTACACTCTTGGAACTTGGCTACTAACAATGCAAAAATTTTATGCTCTCAAACAGACAAATTTCATGTTATCATAGTGAATAATAATCATAATAATTATTTGTAAAATCTAAAACTAGTAAAAATCACTCATATTTCCACTAGCTAATGGTGTGAAAAGGGGTCAGCTGCTAAATCATACATGCCGACCACACAAATAAATACACCAAAATATACTTTAATGGCATGTTTAGTAAAGCAGGTTAAATTGGACTCCACTGTATCAGTACAATCTAATACTACCTACCACCAGACATGCACCGACTGTACTTAACAGACATCGCTGTCTCCTTGAATCTTATTGCTTGACGGCTTTCCGATTTGTAAACATTGAACGGGTGGAATTGTAGGAGTGTAGAGCTCTCCAAAAGTCTGCCAACAATATGGATCATACATATGGTAGTGTTCTTGCAATGGCTGCAGTTTTATGTTTGTGAGAGTGACATCAGTACATGGCATGCTGTCACTGCAAGCAAAGTGAATGGGTTTTACGGTATACGTTCCTCGTATATTTTCGTAGTTGATCCCCGATAGTGCCACGGCTGCAGTTTGGTTGGTGCATTGTCTTTTGTCGCAATAGTATTGGTCAATTACGATAGGTAGTTGAACTTCAGAAACTTGGATGTTCGAAAAGAGTATTCCTTGCACTGATCCTGATCCACCCTGCAAAAACAGCTCGATGTTTTAGACGAAGTAGTCATTTCAAAAAGTTATAGAGATGCAAACCACATGTACCTGCCAAGTTTTTACTCGGACACCATTCATCGTGTTATGCATAACAATGTCGCGGACAGTAATATTTGAAACACAAGCTTTGGTGTTATCTTTTCCTAAGCCTCCAATGCTGATTCCATGTCCTGGTCCACAGTTAACATTGTGTATGTACACATTTGTGCATCCGGTTTGTATAGATACACAGTCATCCCCTGCACATAACATTTCAATTGTCAGTAAGTTTTTAAGTTTCTCATAAATAAGTAAATTTGAGAATAATTGACTAAGGGGACAAAATAGAAGAAATTGAATTATGGGACAAAAAAAAAATTGTCTCTACTTTGTGGGGTTGGAAAGTTCAGAATTCTGTTTTCAATTTAGGCCATTGGCTTTAACAGTGTGTTAGATAGGGTCACAAGATTGTGAGCACATGCTTGAGTAACATGTGTCAACATTTCAGTGGCTCGATCTTAGGGATGTCATTAATATAGGGCCCCAAGGATAAGATTTTAGCAAAATGGATCCCAAATTTGTCTCAAATATCAATTCCTATGATGTGATAGCTGTAGTGTATGATTATATTGTGCACACTCAAAAACGAAATGAATGGAAGGATAATGAAGAAAATATAGGTATTTACCGCAAGCAAGATTAGAACTTCGAATAAGAACATCTTTTGAGTTTTGCAAGTGAATTCCGTCTGTGTTTGGGCTATCACCCGGAGATGAGACGCTGAAATTGTACACCAAAACTCCAACGCAATTATCGAACTTGAGGTGACATTGAGGACTGTTTTGAATTTTAATGCCGGTGACTGTAACGTTAAAACTCCCATAGAACCTCAACGCCTGAGTCAATTAAGAGCACAATAAATACTTTATTACTTTTATTTTAAATCGAGTCTTGAATACATGATATGGATAAGTGACATGTAATGAATGTTAAAAATGGTCCTTACCGTCGGTTTGATTCTTGGCATTTTTCCACCGAGCGAGCCTCTCAACTGTCACAAGAATTTTACAAAAATACAACAAGATCAGATTATGTATAAGCTTTGAATATGTGAGAAAGATTATAACAAGGAGAAATTATTACAGGAATTGGATGATTTTGTGGCAACGTGCTATTTAAGGGTACAATTAATTTTGATTCATCGTCTATGGGATCATCATAAGAGGAATCTTGCCACCAAACTGCACCATTTCCATCTATAGTGCCACTTCCTTGGATTGTAAGTCCTACAAGTTTTGTGAATTCGAGCCATTGTAGAAGCCCCGAACCCCATTCTTTCGAGCTTGTTGGAGCAATAATCGTACCGTCTAACTGCACAAGATTGTTCAGCCGGACCATGAAAACATAGCTAAGTTTAAACGAATCAAATGAAGTGAAAATCTCAAGTACGATTTTAGAAATAGCAATGATTTTACCGGGCTAAATAAAATATACATATATTTGTGCAATTATAATTACCTGGAATACAATGTTATGCTGACAATATGGACCAGAAAATGAAATGGGTCCCACCAAGAATACATATTCTGATGGTACGTTAACCGTTGATGCCTCCACCTTACAAGCAGCAGCCCATGCAGCTTGGAATGCCTGAATTCCATAGCAGAAATTGAATCTTGAATTAAGCTCTAATCTTTACATACAAATTATAATTATAATAATTAAATTGAAATCAGACAATGAGAAAAGCACAAAAAATTATAGTAAAAATATTAAGACAATCTAAAAAGTATAATTGAATCTTAATTTTCTCAAGTCCCATATAATTAAGTTTTAACATTAATAAGTTGTTAGCAAAAATTTGCTATTATTGTTGAATTTAAGCATAAACTGCCCTAAAAAAAATCATTTGAGTGGGCCCTCCTTGATTTTGTTGTCCATTCATTTGGCAGTTTCATACAACTCTTCCCCATGGAATCGAATAAAAAGTTTTTCATTTTTTCCCCAAATGTAAATACAGCTGGAAATATGTCACGGCACAATATGAATTTAGCAAACTCAAATTAACAAAACTTAGACATTATGTCTCATTTAGTTAAAATATAGATTTTAATCTAAACCAAAAATAACATCTAATTTTAACTACATATTTTATGGGTCCCGCAACTTTTCAATCACAAATTTCATCAACTTTTATCAAAATCTACTAAAAAACTGATTTTAATCTGCACCAAACAGGGGCTATACCTAATATACGTACATTGTCCAATCTTATTCATTAAAAGCACATAATTTTATTTTTTATTTTTGTTTTTGCACTTGTTTTAAAACCTCGTACAACCTGGGACAAGTAGTCCTACGAATTTTTGTTCCTGTCATTGTTCATCACAAATACATTATACGTCTAAGTCCGATTGCTACTTGTTTATAAAAAGGTCAAGGTGTGGAGTAGGAATTTAACCAGCTAAGTTTTTTAACGAGGTAATTGGAATAAATGACCATCACTTATGGCTCAATTCTGAAATTTTCTAGTTAATTCTGAAATGCAGGGCACCACAGGGAAAAAAGTTGGAATCTAATTAATTATTAACTATTTGAAGATATGAAAAACAATTATTTTCATTTTAGTTAATTAATTACCTTAGTGTCATCTGTGCTTCCATCTCCCTTGGCTCCAAAGTCTAACACATTGAAGACAAGGGAAGATGCTGGAGCTGCAATGTCTCCACCTTTCTTCGGCGGCTTTGTTGGCGGAGCCGGTGGCGTCGATTTTGGTGGTGATGGTGGTGGAGGAGTTTTCTGTTTTGACTTGCCACCACGATTGTGGTGATTGCCGCCGTGATGCTTCCCTTTCTTCTTCGAAAGAGAAGTGAAATCGCTTCGTCTTTGCCTCCAATGCTTGCCAACTCTTCTTGCATTGGAAGTTTCAATATTCGACCACCAAACAAGAGCAACAACAATAAGAAAGAATGTGAAGTTTTTGAAGCTAAAACCACCCATTTTAGAGAGAGTGGCGGCGGCGCCGGCGGTGGAGGGTGGTGGTGGTGGTTTTTATGAAGATGGGCAACAGAGAAGGTGTGTGGAGTTTTATATAGCAAGGATGGTAGTGAAACTGTGCAAGACATGAACAAATATTATAACATAATACAAGGATATGAATTCTCATGTGTTTATTCTGTATTAATTATGTTTTATTAATTACTTTTCACTTTTTCTTTTTGGGAATTTTGGCTAGGAATTATTAAACTAACTGGTCCAGTCTTGCCATATGAAGCTCTGTATGTAGCTTTTTGACTCTTAGATTTGTCCACACAATTTGCACATTGATAGTCTGCAGGTGTCTTAGTCCCAACTAGCCAAATTTACTGCAAAATTCTCGTCATTATCTATTTATAAAAAAAAAAAACAAAATTACGCCTAAATTGTGAATTTGCCCAATTGCCTTTTAAGATGATCTAGTCGGTCCGCACTTTTCTATCAAATTGGACAAGAACAACGCGTGCAATAGAGTGCCTAACTTGACACGAACCCTAGGCACGAGCCAAGCCGGCCATTGATCCCAACATTTTTTTTTTTTTGTTACACTTAAAAAGTCCAAATAAAAAAGGTGGACGTATGTTGACACTTAAGTAAATGTATCGAGTCTATAAGGTTTAGACTAGACCCTTTAGAATTTTGCTACTTTACCAGATGAATTTTAAAATCTTCTTTAACAGATATGCAGGTGGATGATAATGATTGGATGGAAATGATGACATTGTTTAAAACAGTCAAATGATAAATTATCATGTGCCATTATGTGAACATATCTGTCAGCAAAGATGACACTATAGCCTCATTGTTTTTGTAATTTCTTTCTCTTCTTCCGTATATCTGTATATCTGTACGTGTACCTTTATATTATTAATTATGTGGAATGATTAGTAAATAATTAAATACTAATTATTTTCATCAATAACTTCAAGTGGAAGCCTAAAAGACACGTGAGTGGGTCTATAAGTTGTCGATTGCACTGATTATAACAGCTCTTTATGGTCACATGCAACGTTCACGGGCTTCATTTTTGTACGTAATTTGTCTTCTTAACTAGCAACACTCACTTCCGACCCAATCCCATTAAACCTTGTGCGCTAGTCCCATAATTCGGGTTAAGTTTATCGTAGTTATGACAATGTCAATTCTGAACAAATGATATATATATGATTCGGACAACTATAATACGTGAGATCTTCATCGTCTGTTTTTTGATATTATTGCATACTAAGGAAACATATATCCTATAAACCAAAACTCGAGAACACTATTAGGCTTACAAAATTGAACATTTTTTGTTCAACGAGTTCTAGAGTACGACAGAATGAACTTCGGCTTCAATCCATACAATTTTAGCTTTATAATTATTCTTTACCTTTTTTATGTTTTCCATTCAATTTTCTTATTTTTGAATGTGGTGACAGAATATATAAATATCATGAATTCAAATCTCACGATAACACAGTTATGAGAAATCGTATATGTGCCATGCCTTTGACAACAAAATGAACATGTAAAGAGACGCATTAAATATGAACTTAAACAGTAAAGCCTTTTTCGACACTCTATTGATTATGTGATACAAGCAAAAGAAAAAATTAAAAGTAAAATAAGTTATGCAAAACAAAAACCAATACTATGGGAAATAATTGGAATGAAACTCTTGCACGCCCATGGTTTCACTATATTTTACGAACGTGGGTTTGTCTTTCGGTACTAAAAAAAAACAACTGTGCCAAGTACATTAGTACAATAATGCAGTAGTTTTCCGAAAATTAAAAAATCAAAATGATGACATTTTTGAAGCCCTTTTTTGGATTGATGCCTTAAGATGAATAATTTTTTTGGGCACGGGGGTAAAAGTTAATTTCTTGAAATACTTGTGGACAAAATACAGTGATATTTGGGATTTTTTTTATTTTTTATTTATAGAATTCTGCTGTAAGGATTTTGTACTACGTTTTGAAGATGAAATACTCGAATTCATGCAGGTTTAATACAAAATAATTGGATAAATCGTGCTTTGTGCTTTCAAAATTGGTTGATTTTCTTCTCAGTGTAGTTCAAAGAAAATAAGGTAGGATGAAGACAAGTCATTTGGAATTGGCGACATAAATAATATTTTAATTGCATCATATAACATTGAACTATTGGTATTCAACCTATTGGCCGATAAGCAAGTTAGTCTACAACATTTAGCCTCTGTTTGATGGGGATTAAAATCAGATTTTCAGTAGATTTTGATAGAAATTGATGAATTGCGTGGTTGAAAGTTGTGGATCTCATGAAATGTGTGATTAAATTAATTGTTGATTTTGATTTGAATTAAAATCTTGATTTTATTTTTCATCAAACAAGTGCTTAGTAACTTAGTCGTGAATATTTCATTATAATTATACAACTAGTCCCTAATAATAAAATTATCGATCCCCATATATCCAATTTTCCCAAAACTAGATTTTGTTTATCATCTTTGAGACTCATGCAACGCTTTTTGATAATATAACGAGATTTAGATTATTAATTTTTTATCATTAAGAACTAATTTTGTTAATGCTCAGTTGTATCTCATTTAAAATTGGAAATCAACTCGAACAATGCATTGAAGACCAACATTGCAAATTCAAAAATTTTGGGGAAAAAAAAAAACATATACGTTTACACTAATTAATAGAATATATAATAGACAAATGTGTCTCCATCATTATATCTGTTGCGCAAAATTCACAGATATGGTACTGTTTGTGAGCCACATCTCATTTTCTTCAATTCCTTGGGACTTTGACCTCTGCTGACACTACCCTTCAACACATGTCAACTCCCACATGCAGAAATTGCATGTAGAGTTTACCATATATTCATGTGAATTTGGAAAATTATATGGAATTTGTGCAAGTATCGAACGTTTGATGAAAATAATTTACCTTAAACAAAGCTGCATTTTAAAGATTTAAAAAATTAATAATAAAAATAATTTATCTCATGTCTAACTATTTTAACTTTTACACGAGTTGGTCAAACATATAGAGATTTGAATCAAACTTTAACAGATGTAAAGCTATAATTTCACAATATTTTATTTTTCATACATATTAATTTGCTTATCTGTCCTTCAAATACCTACTATGTATTCTTTTTCCTATTCTTATCCCATACTTGAGGACATGTACAATATTTAAACCCAGAATCAAATATTATACTGGTTTTAATATATTCAGTCAATATTCTTCAATATATAATTAAAAGTATTATTAAAATAAATAATTAAATTGAGTTGCCAGTTGGTAGTTGATATGTCTACATTTGTGAACCCCATTAATGAAAAAAATAATAAAAAAATTGGACATTTGGAGAGAGGAGAAAAATGAGTAGCCGTCTTCTTTTGTTAACATGCTCGTGAACTTTTACTTCCATCTCGTGAAGTAGGGATAATTAGGGTTCCTTTTGCACTTTTTTCAAAAAATTGGTCATCACACAATCTTTGTTGTAGCATATTCGACAATGAGTATGACATTTTATTCATGTCTAAAATATGGGCTGTCTTGGTCCTACAATCTGCGAGCAAAGCTATGGATAAGTATTGCATAGTTTGAACGAGTGAAATGAAATGTGAAGATAGAAATATATAAGAACAACATAGAGTCGAACCTTGAGATATCTAGTACGTAGCGCTCTAGCTAAGGTTCAAGAAAACTTATTTCTCGTTGAGTAGTTAGTTATACGTTAAGATGTCAGCATTATTGAGAGTAAATCCAGTCTATAAATGTTGATTGTTCTTTTAAAATTTAGAACATGTTTGAGTCCCATTTTTTTTTTTTAAATGCATTTTGGAATGATAGATTAATGAAGAATGTATGGTTGAAAAATAAAAATAATTTTGGGTTTGTATGTAATATTATTTTATTGAAGATGTGGTTGAAAAGAAGAGAAAGAAAATTATATTTTGAAAATAATGAAAATCAAACAAGGGCTTAAATCGGTGTAGAATTGTACACTTAATGCGTGCCAACAAGATGGAGGCTTATTTGGTTTTAGATGGATCAAATTACTTTGGAAGAATGTATTTTGGAATAGTAGATTGATGGAGAATGTGTAGTTAAAAAAAAGGAAAATATTGAAGAATGTGTGGTTGAAAATGAGTAGAAAAATGAAAATAAAATTTTAATGTAGCTCAAACATAGGCTTATTAAAAATTTTCAGACTCTAATACCATATTAATTATATATTGATTATTATTTTTACACTAAAATATTTCAGTAGAGTTTATACCTCTACATATTTTTATGCAGTAAATTTTAAACTATATATTTTTTTTATTAGTTTAGACTTATTTAAGTTTCTTATAAGTAGAACTCAAATTTTAAATGGGCTAAATTTGAACTTCTTTAGTAAGTTATATTAGACATACCTTGTGTAATATTGTATAACAAAATGCCCTGGACTACATACTAGTAAGATTATTTAAATTTTATGCTCTACAGTAAGTTGTTTGTTTTTGTTTTTGTTTTAAAAAAAAATTAAATTAAAAATGAAATTAAAACGGTGATGTCACATCTTCACATAGTAGGTTAAGCTACATTATTATTTAACATTTCAACTCTATAATCACATTATTAGTAAACATCATAATCAGTTCGATAAATACATAATAATAATTTTACTCTACGAAATTCAAAATGACACTCAACAATATTTGGACATTGCTCACAATAATTTAGGGGTCGTTCTTTTTGTGTTACAATTTTGTGTTTTTAATTTTGTATTTTGAGTGTCTATTTTTAGATTATTGAAAATGTGTTCTTTTAGACATTTTAAAAATTGTTTTCAAAAATTAAAAAAAACCCAAAGCGCGTTTACTTTCGATATTTCCCTTCCCTCCCCTCTCTCTTGTCTCTCTCTTCGTTCCCTCTCTGTCGTCTCTCTCACTATCTTCCTCTCCTCTCCTTTTTTTTAAGGCGGTGATTTGGGTTGGGTGTGGTTGCTGCTGCGAATGGTGGGTTGAGTGCGATTTTGGGAACGATGGTGGGTTCAATTTTGGAAACGACGACGCTACTGCGAACGTAATGTCACGATTTTAGATTGGTGGTAGGTCTGATTTTGGGAACACATTGTTGCGATTTTGGGTGTTTCCGGTTGCTGAGAACAATGGTGAGAACGGTGCGGTTGCTGCGAATGGTTGGGTTGGATATAGTGGTAGTTCTGTTGCGGTCTGCTACGATTTGGTGGTTGGTGGTGGTTGTAGTGGTGTTGTGCTACGATTTAGCGATTGGTGGTGTTATGCTGCAGTGATTGTTTTGGTTTTAGGCAACGACAGTGGTTGGTGCAGGCGGTGAAGGTGGTAGTCGGCGGCTATTTTTCTTGATTTTCTGTCGCGACGTTGCAGTGGTGGTTTTGGTTTCAGGTGGCTGCGGCGACGGTGGTGGTTGGGGTGACAGAGAAAACCAAAAACTCAAAACGCATTTTAAAAATTTTGACTTGGTTTTAACATAAAACATCCAAGCTGACAAATTTGTCGTTTTGAGTTTTCTTTGTAAATTTTAAACTTATTTTCAAAAATGCATTTTCGAAAATAGGAAAATAGAAAATAGAAAACGATTTGAAAACGATAAAGAGAACGTACCCTAAATGTTTATATAGCAAAATCCAAAGGATAAATGTAATTAGTATGTTTTACCACAAGATTATTACGAAAATCTGTAGCTAAGGTTTCCAAAAAGTGCCACTCTGTTGCACGAGTTCCCATCAAACTTTAAATTTAGGTGCACGTAGATCTCGACTAGATGGAAACTATCAATCAAAATGTACGTTATTTTCAGTTATCGATTCTAGCTTGTTATGTTGTTAAATGTATTTATTTAAATTTATTATATAAGAAAATCATCTTGATTGCACGTGCAAACTGAAAAGAGTTCTTTTCATGGTACATTATAGTTGTACTCTGAATGTAAAAGCTGTTTCCGCAGATCTGAATTAGTTTAATCAATGCATTGAGTTTTAATATTTTATCTTAGGTGTTGGTTATTATTTTCATATTTAATCGACGTAATAATTTATTCTTAACATATCAACATGTCCGAAAAACAGGAAAGTAAAAAGCGACACGACAAAATAATGAAAAACACTTTCTGTAATAGGTAGAACATGAAATTAGAAAAAGGTAGGACACGAAATGTTTAATTTTTAAAAAAACTGTTTAATATTAATTCAAATATAATAAATTGTAGTACAAGAATCAAAGCATGAAACAAATATGTAAATTTGTAGTTGAAGCCTAGAATTAAGCTAATTCTTAATTGAAGACTAAAAAAGGTGAATATTGTTTGGCTTGTCTTTTTAAATGGTTTTGTCCTGTTTAGTATAGATTAAAATCAAATTTTTATCTCAAGTCAAAGTCAATAAATTATTTTTAACTGCACATTTAATGAAATCTACAACTTTTTAACCACACATTTCATTAATTTTTATATCAAAATTTACTAAAATTTAATTTTAATATACACCAAACAAGGGCTAAAAAGAAGAAATGAGGGTAGTATATATGGGTTTCAAAAAGTTGTTTTGACTTTAGCAATTATTTTTTAACACTTGCAAAACATTCTTCGGTCAAGAGTTCGTATAAAGTTTTTTCAAAATTTTCAAATTTTATTTAAGAAATAGGAACATTTAGTCCTTATTTAATATAGATTAAAATCAGAATTTTAGTAGATTTTGATAAAATAAAATAAAATAAAATGATGGAACATGTGGTTAGAAAGTTGTGAGTTATATAAAATCTGTAATTAAAATTAATTATTGACTTTGATTTATATTTTATAATAAGATATTTTAACAGTACCAAACACGAGCTTAATGAGTTTTCAAGACAAAAATGTGCCTGAAACGAAAACGCTAGCATCTTAGAAGTTGATTTCCGTACAATCTAGATTTGAGTAATAGAAGCAAGCCATATTAACATGGTACAATATATTGAAACTAGTGATTGCGAATAATAAATATGTTTTTGGTCATCACATTATAGACCGACTCAAGGGGAAATTCTAGATATACAAAGGCTAAATATAGGTGAATGTCTTAACTACCAGAACTCAAGTAAACACAGAGTTTAGAAGCTCCTTGATGATGTTCCAAGATGCAAATACTCTTCTTTAATTCAAAGAGAAGATGTTTATTCAAATTTCAGCTTATTTTATTTGTAGGGAAAAATCATACATTAAACAAATATGAAAACGATCAACTTAATTCGTTTAAAACTCAAACGAGCAATTGTATTTCATGGCTGGTGTTCTACGAAAATGCAAGAGCATACTTCAAAATGTGTCTGGACTCCATCAACTGGACTTGTGGTAGATTTCCGTTCTTAATTCTAGGTAATATATGGTGAATTCAAGAAGTGTCATGAGCTATAACTTTTGGATTGAGTGATGACAATATCTTAAATTAGTTACTATTAGAGCTAAAGATCACGTGTGTTCGTGGAGTGAGTGGATAATGTAAGAGTATGTTTAAAACAAGGGTGGACTGAACAAACTAGGCTTGGGGTGGATTTTCAAGCTTGATTTTGAGTGATACAAAATGAATTGCATTAGTGCACAGGAACTATAACTTTTGACAAAGTGGTGACAATATTATACATCAATTGGTATAAGAGCTAAAGGTCCTATGTTCGAGTCAATATATGCCACGAGCATTTTCATGGAATGGGTAAATAATACATGATTTTGCATGAAATGTTGGTGGACACTATCGATTGGGCTTGGAGTGGATTTCAGACTTAATTTTGGGTGATACATGGTGAATTGCATTAGTACATAGCCTTTTTGTAATGTTGCATATAACATATTCTATGCAAGGTGAACCAATAAAAATGAAATGACTACAACTAGGCACTTTATTTCTAAAACGTGGTTGTACAAAGGTAAAATATCACAAAATATTTCCATGATCAGTGTAGTTGGACGTGTGCAGAAAATATGCAATTGATTGCCATGTCAAATTCAACTGATTAGTTCTACAAACTAATATAAAATAGAAACAAAACTTTACTTGCGTTACTTCTTGGCCAGTTTCAAAACCCGATAAGATATGTCGACAATTATTGTGCTGTGTCCATTTAGTCGAAACGTCTCAACTAACTACGTGCCGAATCGGATTAATCTATATTCGCTTTCTCACAATAAATGCAGTGTCTCATAAGCTCCAAAGTATGCAACACACTTTGACCAGTAACAAAACATTGCTTCCACTGATATCTATGGTTGTTGTTGAGCATGTGAATCTTCAGTTGGAACTTCTTGTATCTATTATGTGCATATGTCATTTCCATTCATAAATTTAAGTAAAAACAAAAATTTCTTGTCACTTTTTGTTTGTATCTATCTGTATATGAAAAATGTGTGGCCAATCGAAGCCCATAAGCATTCACGGATTGGCTTTGCTTTTAGGACCAAAAGATTTTATGTTTTTGCAAATATTGTTGTTTTTGGAGAGGACATGAAATTCTGAGACTGCCCTTTCATTTGTTAGCCAATAATGCAAGCTATATTTTTTAGCCTAGACCCACAGGGGTGGGAGCTCATGAACCCTAATCTAAGGTCTTGTCAATTTGTCATAAATAGTGAAAATGGCCCTTGTAGCCAAAATTGGGTAGGTTATGTGCGTTATATACATACACACGACATATGTAATTAATACAAGGTTAGAGAAAAATGTCTGGTAAGGAAGGTATATGGGGTCCTTCGGGTTCTTTTGCGTACTTTATGTTCAGTTCTCGGATCTTTTTCTCTCGAAAATCGCTAGAATCGGTATTGTTTTAACTTTTGATATATCTCTAATAATCAAACGAAACGTGAATAAATCATTTGAACAATAATGAGATATGTAAGTTGTGTCACTTGGTACATGTTTGATACGTAGTTTTAGACTCAACAAAATTTTAACTCGTGCTCTCTATTAAGCGGTTGTTTGGGATAATTTTTTCTTGGGGAAAATGAATTTTTTGGAGAACTAGTAGCTAAAAAATAGAAAAAAAGTTATTGTGACGTCATAAAAAATAATGTTTTTTGAGAATGTGTTGTTGAAAAAGAGTTTGGAAAAAATATGTTTAGACAATTCTCTCCCAAACAAGCTCTAATAATGTCCAGTGCAGCAGTGCTATGAATTTTTCGTACCAAACATGCTATATTTGTTTACCATAGCAGTTTAAATAGAAGCTTGGATAAAAATAAATACGGCATAACTGAGATACGAAAGTTCTGAGATTAGAGTATTTACCAGGTATGAAGCTACAAGGTCGTTTAGCATTTTTTATACGTACCTTATGTTACAATTACTATACTTAACTTTCAATTTGAGGCTGATCATGACCATCAAATGGAATGTGGATAACTCATCCAATAATAATTTGATCTGGTGATTGTTTAATTCAAAGTTAATGCTGCGCTTTCCCTTTCAGAATGTACTTCTGTTTGAAAGAAGATTAAAGAAACTTTATTTTGGAATATATGCACCACACAAAGCAGTAGTTATATGTTAGTTGGTCCAAGTGTCACGCAGTGAGAATGCTTATCTCTACATTCGGCACGGCAAGCACGCTAACAATTAGGCGTGAGACCTATTTTACCAAAGAGTGCACTAATGATGTGATCA
>CAIGRN010126761.1:0-15349 GCA_903798345.1 Fraxinus anomala
CAGAAAATTGGCTATGACAATGCTGCATCAGTTGCCAAGACCGCCCACAAGGAGGGCTGTACTTTGAAGGTGAGATTCAACCTCCTATTTTGTGAACCCCCATTACCCTTCGGTTGTTTAGACCTCATCTTATAGTTGCATATGGCACTGTTTGGAAAGTTATATTTTTTCTTATTAACAAGCAAAAAACAAAGTTACTTATTTTAAAATGAATGTTTGCCTTACTATCAAAATAAGTAACTTAGTGTCAATTTTTTTTTTGACGTAGGAAGCCGCAACCGCTACTCGCCAGCGGAGGCCCGACCACTGTGAATGCGCACTAGGTAAACCTCGCTCCATGTGCAGTAACTCGCAAACCACATAGAGGAGGTAAACTGCACTAGGCAAGCCCGATGCAACTTAGTGTCAATTTTAATAAGTAAAAAACTTGCTTAAACCAAAATAAGTAACTGTCAATTTTTTTTTACGTAGAAACCCGCAGCCGCTACTCTCCAACAGAGGCCCGACTACTGTGAGTGCGCACTAGGTAAATCCCGCTCTATGTGCACTAGCTCGCAAACCATACAGAAGAGGTAAACCGCACTAGGCAAACCCGATGCAACTTAGTGTCAATTTTAACCAGTAAAAAACTTGCTTATACCAAAACTTATTCGTAAGTAAACCTTTTAAGCTAAGCCAAACATGCTTGATATCTCATGCAACAAAAATAGCCAAGCAATTCTTGTTTTTAATAATTTTTGGTTCGACTTTATGAATTATGTTGGATTGTGATGTCATTTTTTGACATTTGCTCTTCAACCATGGGCTATGATGAAAACTGGGTCTGGCCCATTGTTGGATATTTGCTAGCCATTGCCCGATAACACTTAGAAACCGACCCAAAACCTATCCCAACAAAATGACACGTGTGTTACTCTGAGCCCTTGATCTACTATCTGATCTACGGTGATGGTGAAGTGTATATATACCAGCTGAATAGTCACTTGAGCCCTAATTTTTCCATTATGTTCTCTGCTGCGTGTTTGAAAAGCTGTTGGGGTTTTTTTCCTTCGCGTTTTCTTCTCTTGATTCTCCAGTTTGATTCTTTGTGAATAGAGGTTTTAATTATCAATCTTTGTGATTATAGTCTTAAGTGATTATGTGCTTGAGAGTTTGAGTGTAAGATCAATCTGTTTGGTTTAGGTTCATTGAGTAGTTGTTTTCTTTTGGTTATTGGTGTCTTTGTGGCCGTTTCTTCATACAAAATGGTAAAATGAATGATTTCTGAGCCCTGTGTGAATATAGAATCTAGTTGATGTTGGTATTTTGATATTGTTCAATATACTGTGGTATTTTTGCTTCCGTTGAATTAGGTTCTACAAATTCTGTTCAGACACACTCTTCGGTTCATTGCCAACTGCTTTATCCCTTGCATCGCGATGAATTTCATTCATTGACTCATTTCTGCATACGAATTTTACAAAAGAAATCTGAATGTACAGGAAGCCGCCTTGAAACTTGGTGCTTACTTCTGAAGAGTTTGATGAGCTTGTAGTGCCAGAGAATATGATTGGTCCCTCCGACTAATCAAATCAGATTTGGTTAACTTTTTAGTTTCAACAAATTAATCCTAATAAAGTTGCATAGTATAAAATAATATCCTGATTAATTCTTTTTTTGGAGGATTTTCTCAATTGTTGGCTTTGGTTTTGTTCGTGTAGCAGCACGAAAACCTCCCTCGTATTTGTACCCGAAATACATTGTCAAATTATAGTTGAAATTTATTTAGTACCTTTTAATTTTGTCTCAAATCTTTAAATTGATTTTTTTTTTCCAAGTATAATCTTTTATTGGAAATTCAGAGGGAACACTGTATTAGCTTATTTTGTGACAAAAAGATTACCAGTTTTGGAAAATTGAGTGTTTAGTAGGGTTTATTGGTAGCCCCACAGGCAATGTGCTTATTGATAAAAATAATGAACAGATTTTAGAGATGTTTAAGTTTCAACTAAAAAGCTCTTCTTTGATCAATTTCCACTACAGTTCTTCTGGCAAAATTTTGGAAGTTGTACATCCAAGTCGCATCTTTCCTATATTAAATGCAGCAATCTTTTTTCTACAGTAAAAAATTTTATTTTGCTCACTTGGATAGACTAGTAAAATTCTTCTATCATATCAGTAAGTGAGCAATCTTTTCTTGATCATTGTGGACATGAGAACACTTTCATCTCTCACTGTGCCATGAATGTCCATTTTTTACCGCAGTTGTTTCGACTACCATTAATTTATAACAAGACAGGCATCTCTTTCAGAAGCATGGAGTTTTTGTCGCATGGAATTCGAAATTTTGAGTTGAAACAGTAACTTTCCCAGAGGAAAATGAAGTGGCTCGACTGTCCTCGTGGGATGGTTAATGTCAGGAGACTTAATTATACAATATATCAGCTGAATCGTCCATTCATGGATATGGACTGAGTTTTATTATAAAGGATGATTTTGTACAGTTTCAGATTATGAAATTTTATTCCGAACTCATTTGAGAATATCATACCAGTTCATTACGGTGAGTTCAGAATCTCCTTTTGCAAACAAGCTTTAAACCTGTTTGAAAAAAATACTTACAAGCAACTTTTAAGCACTAGTGAAAACCCTTCAACAATGATAACATCACCATTTATGTAAACCCTTCAACGTTGACAGACCCCTAAAAGTACGAAATGATTGAGCAAACAGAAATCTTGAAAGTAACGAAGTTTCACTGGAAAGGATCCGACTCCACTCATCTAACTTAACCTTGCAGGCATTTGGCATATATTACTCAAGACGCCCGGGCAAACCCCCACCACACTTTTTTCAACATAGCATAAAAATCATTGTATAACAGAACATAAGATGATGGGCAGTTATATGATTTCTCAATAGTCAATTCAACTGGAAATAGCTAATGAAGTCATAAGGAAAGATTTAGTAAAGAGGTCAAAAAACCTGAATCGTCATACTAAAAAATACAAAAACGCATAAAGACAATAGGAATCCGCCAATCCTTAAAACTGAGTCAAAAAGTTCATTTCTTAGCCTTCTTGGCTCCCCTGTGTTGCAGAATTCATAGAGTTAAAATCACAGTATCAATAACTAATGAAAATGCTTCAATACGATTTTTCAAGTCACTTACTTAGCTGCCTGGGGTGAAGGAGCAGGGGCTGCAGCAGCAGGTGGTGCTACTTTCTCTCCTGGTCCCTGAAATAGGGAAAAGAGAAAAAAAAATCCAATTTTTCAGAAAGCTCAAAAACTCAATCAAGATAATGACAAATCATACATAAAACTTGGTACTACTACATTTACTCGTAAAATGTTTGTTAGACACGAGTTTCAGGCAAACTTAGCCCCTGTTTGACACCCATTTTTCTGAAACTCGTCTTCCCTCAAATCATTTTCAATCACATCTTATGGGATCCAAACTTTTATCAACTTTTCTATCACACATTTCATCAACTTTATCAAAATCTACTAAAAATCTGATTTCGATCTAAACCAAACCCATACAAAGGGAATGCAGTTAATCACCTGAGCCAAACGCTCCTCCCTCCTAGCCATCTTTCTTTCCCTGCTAGCTTTGTTCTTTGCTCTCTTAGCCTCAAATTGGTCTGACAATGTCTTTTCTCTGGCCTTCTCAGCCTTAGATTTGTGGATGCTCTCCATCAAAACACGCTTATTTTTGAAAACATTACCCTTTACCTTCATGTACATGTCATGATACATGTGCTTGTCAATCTTCTTTGACTCCCTGTACTTGCGAAGCAAGCGCCTGAGCACCCTCATTCTCCTCATCCAGAGTACTTTAGTTGGCAGCCTTGCCTCCCTAGTACCCTTGCGCTTACCTGAAATAATTTAGAAAACATCTTAGATATCAGACATCAATGCTCCTCCTTTCAACAAAATTTAAAACATAACAAAATGATGAAGAAGATCAATCAATTAGCAAAATGATTAATATTACACCAGCTTTAATGCAATAAACAACTAGCAGAAAGTACACAATTTATGCATTCCAAAATTAGAAGACATTACCATATCCAGAGTGACGTCCCTTTCTCTTTGCCTCCTTCATTCGACGAGCACGAGATCGAGAATGAATCTTGGTTGGCTTCCTAATGATGAAACCATCCTTGACAAGCTTCCTGATGTTTTGACCTGAATTTTATACAAATAAGATTCAAATACAAGTATATAATACTGTCACAAAATGTATATGCATTGCAGTATTGAGAAAATGCAGCAGTTCGTTTGTGCCAAATATAGATTCTAAATCTTTAGCAGGCACTGTACCAGTGAGCAGCCTCACGGAGTGGAAAGATGGGTCATGTGCCTGGAAAGTAGTAGCATGCCCAACATTTTCTTACATGTTTGAAGTTTCAACTATTGTTTGTGTTACATAAAAAAAATCTCTCGTGGCACCAAGGGTATTTAAGACCATTAACAAGCTTTAAATCAACAACAGCAATCAAGACCTCATTTACCATATTTCTAGCAATCTCAGATATAGTATTTTTTAAAAAATAAAAGAACTTCGAATTGCATACAAGGCTGGGTATACAGATTGAATAAAATATAATTAAAAAGAGCTAATCTCCACCTTGTTACAGTGTAAGATTGAAATGTCTTATGTAGCTCATAGACAGATTTGAAAACAACATATCGACCAGCCTATTTTCCGCTATTTACTTCTCCAAATCCTCAACACGGAATCTTGCTAAAAGATACAAATAGCACCAGTAACCAACATACACAAGGAATTGAACAGGTTCGCATCTGAATATAAATGAAATGGACTCAACAAAACCTTCTAAAAATGATATCTGTGAGTAGCTAATAGACAGATACCAAAACAGCATATAGATCAAATTACTTCTCCAAATATTCAAAAAGAAAAAAAATCAAATATAGCTGAACGGATGCAAATATAAATTGCACCAAACAATAAACAGCAGTACAAACAACTGATACAAATTAGAAGCATGAACAAGATCTCAAAAAATCAATCGAACAACATTAAATAAAATGAAACCATGTAAAAAGGAAATCGAAAACCAATTATCACATCTATTCTATACGTATACATACGCGAATTGGCTCTGGATAGTTCATCGACTTCATTAGGGTCAAGCCAGACTTTGCCCTTGCCGCACTTGAGGACGCTGGCGGCAAGCCGCTTCTGTAGCTTCAGCGACACCATTGTCTCCTCTCGATTGAACTGTGCCGTATAGGGTTGAAAACTGAAATGTTCTCAAGCTTAGGTTTTTATATGTGGGTGATGAATTTGGTCTAGGGTTTATGGTGTGGGCCTTTTTCTTATCGGGCCAACCCCCGGGTTGCTATTACGTGGTTATTCTCAATGAACAATTTTAGCCCCTCTTTGGTACACATTAAGTTCCCGTTTGTCTATTATTAATCTAAAACTCTAATTGTTACAGTAAAATTCTCCACCACATATTTATTCAATAAAATATTTTACACACAAATCAATAAAATTTTTTTAAATTTCAACCACACATATTCCAAAAAATACTATTCAAAACTTCATTCTTCTCCCAATGGGAGCAAACAAGCTCTAAAATTTTCATTCTCATTTTTTTACTCATTTTCATCCACACATTTTTCAATAAAATAATATTTTCTATCACATCAATAAGTTTTTCTTCTTTTTCAACTACACATTCTCCATCAATCTACTATTTCAAAATACTTTCTTTTCAAAATAATATGGCTCAAACACATCTTTAATATGCAACATTAGCTTGCACCCATTGGCCGAACCTTTGTGGTAAATTTTAAATTTGTAGCATCATAAAGTAAGGGCCTTTATTTTATTGATGATGATAAACTAATGAATTATTTCTTTGTTTGAATAGAGTACACTTAGTCCCTATTTGGTTTATTTGAAAAATTATATTTTGAAAAAATTTTGATATAAGTTAATGAAATGTGTAATTAAAAAATGATAAAAATTAAGATCCCATAAAATATGTAGTTAAAAATGAATTTGAGAAAAGAAAAAAAAAAGGACCAAATAGCGGCTTAGCCCTTGTCTGATTTTGGTTAAAATTAAATTTTTAGTAAATTTTGATAAACGTTGATGAAATGTGGTTGAAAATTTTATAAAAGCTATGGATTCCATAAAATTTAAAGTTGAAAATATTTTTTAGAAAAAATAAAAATTAAAAAAATTGGGACTTGTGCTTAATATATAATATATTAAATATCACATTATTAAGAATCATGTGTTGGACGATTCTAGGCTTACTATAATTTAATTATTTCAATAATACATTACTTTTCATTTTTCAGTATGCATTGAATTTATTTAACTATTTATTTACCATCAATGCGCATGTACATTTAATAAATTCATTTCATCTTTGTGCTTGCATTAATGTATAATTTTTCTATTATTAATTCTCAATTAATTAATATTTAGATTCATTTAATTAATATTCATCTATGTATTTTAATGTTATCAATTCTATTTATAAGTTGGTTATAATTTCACATTCAATAATGCATTTCGTTATTCATGTGTACTAATTAACATTTAGTTTTACTTAATTAAAAATTAAATAAATAATTTAATATTCATTGTTACGTTTATATTCCCTGACATTAATTCTAAATTAATTAACATCCTTGTATATTCAAATATTATTTCTACAACACTTATAAAGTATTTTAAAATAACGTGCAATGCACGTTGAACGTTGAATGGTTATTTTACATGCTAAATACGATCAATTTTTAATTAATACTGTTTTGATGGTATAATTTAAAAATTATACTCATAATTTAACAATTGAACAAGTAATCTCGCATACTTCAGGTTACAAATATCATGCAATCATCTATTAAATACATCTATTAGGTATAAATTATACCTAGATGATCAACATAGGGTGATGAAACTATGTATATCACCCAAAATAATTGTCGAAATTATAGGAAGCATTATATGTGAATTTATCGTATTAAAGAATCTTTTGATTTTTCATTGAATTTTATTCCAATTCTCAATAATTTCTCGCATCATTATTGATCTGGGACGATCTAGTCGATCATGCCAATTAATAAAATAAAATTGAAATTCTGGTTCAGTATATAGAAACTTATTAGTTTCTTTTATATTTAGTAGCGAACGAATTACTAGCAATGATAAAAATTTGTTTCCTTGTGTTACTTAATATGGCTCTTCGAGATACTTTAATTAGATTTGTAGAACTTGATATTATATTAATGCTAGCTTCTATCATTCATCCTTATCTCATTCAGCAAGTCTTGATAAAATGATTAGAGTACGATAGGTGCCCATAATGGATTAATGAACTAAAGTCGTCTATTGTCACCTTTATTATAACAACTAGTGTAGAGAACGTGCGTTGCACGTTAATTGATTATTGTCGACAAGATAGAAATGATTTTATTTTGGAATTGATGTTGGTTGATGATTTCCTACATATGATAAAGCATGAATGGATTATTTTTTTCCAAATTATCCAACAATAATGATGTTCCCATTCGATACAACCTAACACCTTTCTCATACTTAGCACTAATTTTAAGCTGTAAAACATGTTGATGCATTACAAGTGATTGCACCTGTCCAAAAGGAACATAGGTTGGCATCTCAAGTAGGGATGGAGCAAATTGGACCCCTTGAACATGCTCAATCTAGAAAAAAGAAGAGAAATTTTTAGAATCAATGGAAGAGCCTCACAAGTCGATTTTATGCATTTTGTGCACATCGGAGTGTTGTGCTATAGGCGGCCATCATTGCATCCTCTACATACTTCCCAGAAGGAAAAATGGTAAGAAATTCTATATTATTATTGAATTATAATCTCAATAATCTTGAGTAGGGGACACTGAAATATCGATTTTTTAGTAGACGAGTCCATTTGACAAAAAATATCGCATTTCTAAATTTGATCAAATCTGTCATCTTGAAGATCAATTCAAAATCTGTTGGTACATTGTCATTAAGTATTGAGAAAAATGAATAATCTGGTGATAATCTAGAGATGCAGCCAGGAAGCAAAATATTTGACACGCACAAGTATTCGAACCTAGGTATTTTACTTAAAAGAGACATCATAAATTAATCAAATATGATGCCAGAGTTCTCCAGTGTCGTAAAACTTTCGTTCACTTGTCTATCATTGCTCCGTCCAACATGAGAAGCATCCTTCGAACCTGTTTGTGAGACACTTGATACATCAGATTTACTTCCACTCTCTTCTCTTACATCAGCCAATTCAGTCTGGAGCTTTTGTATATCTAGATGAAGTCTTTCCATCTCACCAAACTAACAAATATAAAAATCTAATCAGTCGCTAATTAAAATTAAACAAACAATTAATTTCACATTTGACAACTGAAGTAATATCTATATCTTAATCACCTGTGTTTGACAACCAAACCACAGCTGATTACATTTTTCTGTCCGTTCTTGTAATTCATCTTGTAAAGTACGATTAGCAGTTGACTGAAAAATATCCATTTCCTGAGCACGAGTCATCCAAGATTGCCACTCTCTTAACTTCTTATCTTTCAAAAGAATGATCTCTTGAGCAATCCTATTCTGAATGCAAAGAAAAACCCACTTGCAGGAGTCAGTAAGCACAAATTTCATGAGGACATAACCAATGATTTCAAGAAAGCATTGACTGAGCATGGACTGCTCCAGTCCAAGGCAGATTGCAAGCAGTTGAAGAAGGCTAAGTAAAATTAAATGAGTTGTTCAATGTCATGGATATTGCACTTTAGTCAATTTAAATAAGGTGTTTAAATTTTTTATCAAAGAATATGAAATTATACAATGAACATTTATGTGCTTCTATAAAAAATTGGCGAGTGAGTTCCTGCAACTCCATGAATTGTTACTCTTTGTCCTGAATACGTTCCTTAATATCATGAATTCGTTCAATATTGATGTAGGACAATTGAAGTTAGAGTTTGAAGAAGAATTAAATCGAAAATTGGCAAAACGAGTTGTCTCGAAAAAACGGTCATAACTTTTTACACCAATGTCAGAATGACTATTATAATATGTTTTCGGAAACGTCTCACAGCGCTCTACAACGTCCCAATAGGGATCCCCCGGTTGACGTCGTTTTCAGGTTCAAATTTACAGTTTAAGGCAGCCTACCGGGCCATTTAAGTTTTTGCGTTTTAATTGTTTTAATTAAGTGGATGTCTATTTTGATATTTTGCTTAAATTATGGTTTTCGGAGACTATTTAAAGACTCCCTATTTTCTTGAATAAGAGCATTCCGTTTTTTGAGATTATTTTTGTGAGAAATATAATTATTTTCCTTACCAGGGATTACGCTAGTAAACCCTAGAACTTTCGTTCTGCGTCAAATTTNCGTTTTGCGTCAAATATGTTCTGCTTTTTCAGCTTCAGATTTATCCCTCTCTCCCTTGCAAAAGGATGCCATTCATTATCATTGTTGTAACCTTCATCATGGTCATCAATATTAACATTATTAAAGGAGTTCATTCAAGTTACAATCTCCAAACCTCATAAAATTATGAAAAAGTGAGGGCAGATAGATAAACAGATTGAAGACGTCTCTAGCCATGCTTTCAGTAGACATAATAGCAATAAACAACACAATACAACATAACACAACACAACACTACACAACAGAAAACAGAACAATATCAGAAAAATCAAGTACACAAGTAAGAGGAGGTAATGATCATACTACCTTTTATCATTTACTTTGCAACACAATGCTATCAGAAAAATCAAGCGTCTGATAAAGCTTAAGCACACTAAGGACGCCAGTGCACATTTGCCAACCAAAATATACCATCTTAAACACCACTAAAAAAGAAATCTTGATATCTATATGTTGCCAGTCAGGTCCCAAAAGAAACTGAAACATAAATGGCTTAACCAGCTAGATAAATATCATAAGTAAAGGCAAACTGGATTCAACAGCAAAATACTACTTTGAGATGGGATTAAAGAAGTGAGGAATGTAGTTTTCGTCCATGCCAGTATAAGCACCGTTGCACAAACAAAACTGATGAGGATATACGAAAACAACGGTAGCAAATGGTATCATGGTTTCATCCAATTATATTTAATATTAGAACTCAACCACCTTTAGCTCAAAATTTACAAGACTTCCATTGTAAATAATATATTCTCATATAGAATTTTAGATGATTAACAATGTAAAGAGTATAAGGAAAGAGTTTTTCATGTCCACATAAATTTTGAAAATGCAGTAACAATCGGAATTATATGTAGCATATGTGAAGGAGGGTTTTGATGTTGATCTTATTAAGGACAGGGAGAACACAGTAAAATATGCTACCAGACATTTTCTTTAACAAAATTCACAACTGATTGGGAAAGAACGTTTTAGAATACTAATTGAATAAAATAAAGGGGAGATGACATTGAGATTCATTGGGAAGACTACCATATACATAGAAGTCACTTGATAAAAAGTAAGATATGAGTAATTCTAATTATTCAGCAAACGACATTTCATGTGGGAGATATGTTAAATATTCTATTTTACAGTAACACCTACGCGACCTTACACCCACCCCCCAAAAATAACATTAATCGAATAAATCCTGAAAGCAAAAAATTAAAAAAAAATGTCAAAAGTTGATAGAAAAAAAAAAGCTATACCTCATCTTCAAGCATAGAAGTTGGAGAGTCTGATAGAAACTCGTTTTTTTCATTCTAAAATATTTGTTTTTATTCTTGAACTATTATTTAATATCTGTATTTCTGGTGAAGCAGTAAAACCTAGTAAAAGAAATAAAAAATGTATAAACTTCGATGAAATACAATAATAATAAAAAGTAAACTTAAAGTATTGTTTACCTTATTTTTTAATCATGAGCACTCTTAGTAGATGCATCAGTTTCACGAACATACATCACATCGCCTATAAAATCCAAAAATATAACCTCAAGAAGAGAAAATTAAAATAAATTGCATAGAGTAAGTAGGGAAAAAAACCACAAACCTATTTGAGAAGTGCTACCGATGAGATTTGTACATGCGTCATACATAATTAAATCTAACCCAGAAGCTGCACATGCTACAAGAAGAAAATAAAGTTCAATTAAATAAAAGTTGTGTGTATCCATTAATAATATAAACAATAAACATATATGATTCAAAATTACTACTACAACTGACAACATAAAGGAAAATACCATTTTATTAAGAATCGAACTTCCAAGTTGTATGTTCACGCAATCCATCAACTAATTTCTCTGAAAGAGCACTGCAAGTAATCTCTCTAGAAATACCATCATCTACTGCTCTCCGTATTCTTAGATCTCGATAATGTTGAATTCTGAGTGCTCTTCTTTCAACATGCAATTTTTGTCGGCGCACATTTCGTAATTTTCGTGCTTCGGCATATAATTCTCGTCATCGTGAATTTCGAGATTATTTTGATCTAGCATAGATTTTTTAGCAACGCTTGTTTTCCAGAACATGACTTTCAACACTATTGCCGCTACCATCCATAAGACAAATAACTGAATACAATGTAAAGTAGAAAAAAAAATAGTTAAAATATAATATAAAAGATTTCAAAATAACATAAGTTAATTTGAAGAAGTATACGATTAAATTTATGCAGAAGATTATGGCGTTCAAACTTTAAAATTCAGAACACTTTAGATTTGTAGCACTTTAGAGCGGCTTGCCACAAGCACTCTTCCAGCCGCAATATTAAAGAGAGGCCACCGCAATGATTTCAAAATTGATATGTAGCACTTTAGAGCGGCATGCCACAAACACTCTTCAAAATAACATATGTAACTTATTTATATCAAAAAAAGAAAGAAAACATAAATAAACGATATGAAATCCTTCTACGCCAAAATTCAATGATAATAATGCAGCTTATTTTCAAGATCGCCTACTCACCAGGAAGGATCATACAAATTTTGGAAGTTAGGATTCCCGTTTTGGAATCTATATAGTGAAAACACAAAGAGAATGACAAGAAAAATAACAATAAAATCCAAAAGATTCTTGCAAATATGATCTTATAGTACTGTAACCTTGTATGAAGCCTACTATTTAGTCTTTCCCCATTCCATCCATCAATACAATGCCTACCTCCAAAGATGAAAATTGTCGCATTAGAATCACTTCAAATTCCTACAAAGTAAGAAATATGCAGATTGTGGATCATTCTCATCCCATTCGCAAAATACTAGAACAACAACACCTCTATCGGGTTGTCATTTGCAATGCAATCAATAAAAAGGTGGCAACCAGTCAATCTTAGCGATGAATTGCATAATAACTACATACTGATTGAAAAACAGACAATTAAATCGCTAAGAACACTTACACATTCATCTACTTGAACCGACTTTAACCGAGATCTTCCAGGCGTACAGCGACTGCTGTCATATGAGTTCTTTCCATCCCAAGCAGGAGATCCACTACCTCTCCCTGTTATCTTGGGCATGGTGATAGGATGAAGTGGGGTCACTCAATGCTGTGCTCCGAACCTGTACTTGGCCTCCTATTTCCACCAGACCTCATTCCACCGCCCACATAATTTGATTCGTTAGCTGTCTTCTGAAAAATCAAATTTAAACTTGTGCATTTTGTTAACTTTAAGCTTGTGTACACATTTTAGAAAATGAGATAAGAGTTTGATATTATGTTTATCATTTTTACATATTGAAATACACTCATCTTATTACAATATAGTTTTCAATTACCACATTGCAACAAATTTACAGTTATAACCTAATCCAAATAAAAAAAAAGGGAAAAAAAATGTACACACACATCTTCAATTTACTCATCTTATTTCCTTTCTCTCTCGACAACCTCTCTAATTGTTGCTCGACAATTTTAGGTTAATAAAAGAATATATATGTCAAAATGTTAGTTGAAATTTTAGTGAAAATTTACTCATCTTATTTCCTTTCTCTCTCGACAACCTTCTTAATTGTCCCTCGACAATTTTAGGCTAATAAAAAAATATCTCAAAATATTAGTTGAAATTTTAATGAAAATGTTATTGTTAGCATTGTGAGGAAAAAAAATGGAGACACCGTGTCTCCATGTGCGCACGAACACTTCCGTGTGGCACGGAGAAAGACAGGTCCCTTTTCTTTTTTACACCAACTCTAAGCCTAACTAATCAAAGTTTGCATAACTAAAAGCAAAAAATTAAACCCTGAAGAATATGCCAGCCCATTCTTATAGCATCCAAGGAAAGAAAAATGCCCATGGCAACTATAATTAAAAAAAAATTATGTTTCCAACAAAAAATGCAAACACATGCGTAGAAACTGCATATGTTAAAATTAAACCTCTCACAAATCACTATACTAAATCTGTAAATCACCAATCAATCTATAAAAATATAATAGAAGCTCAACAACAACAAAACAAAAGAGAGAGAAGNATGTTTCCAACAAAAAATGCAAACACATGCGTAGAAACTGCATATGTTAAAATTAAACCTCTCACAAATCACTATACTAAATCTGTAAATCACCAATCAATCTATAAAAATATAATAGAAGCTCAACAACAACAAAACAAAAGAGAGAGAAGAAAGGGCTCACAGGGCGGAGGTAGTGGCAAAGAAACAAACAGAGATGGAGAGTGGAATGGATGAAATTAATTGAGTATGAAAATGGAAATTGGGTTGCGTGAAGAGGAGGTGATTTATGAAAACTTCAGTGGAAAAAAAAAAGAATTACGACGATGAGAAATTGCGACACCAACAACAACGAAACAAAAGAGAGAGAGAGAGAGAGAGAGAAGAAAGGGCTCATAGGCCGGAGGCAATGGCGACACTCAGGCGGAGGCAGTGGCAGAGAGACAAACAGAGATGGAGAGCGGAAGATGGAGAGCGGAATGGATGAAATTAATTGCGTGTGAAAATGGAAAATGGGTTGCGTGAAGAGGAGGTGATTGATGAAAACTCCAGCGAAAAAAAATAAGGAATTACGACGATGAAAAATTGCGACACGTGACCGCCAAAATTTTGCCTCTTTTACATTATAGTGATAACTAGATAACATAACATAACATAAGTGGATGATCATTAACTTCGTCCATGATATAAAATTAACATAATGTCCATAAATTCTGGTCCAAGTTAATGTCATGCAAAACCAATATAATATATCTCCTATTTAATGGCCATTATTGAAAAAAAACAAGGTTTTAAATAGTGATTTTAGGAGAATGTGTGGTTAAAAGATTGTGAAAAGTTTTATATTTACGTGCAGAGTTTTTTAATATGTAATGCGTGGTTGAAAATGAGAATATAGGAAAAGGAGCTTTTAAATAATGATTGTCGAACGAGGGCATAATGTGTCAAGTATTGGTTCATGACCGATGGCACAAAATTTTCTGTGCAATTTCCTGCAATGATAAATATTTATTCATAAAATTCATATTTAGGTAATATCTTTTCATGAGATCAAATCATATAATTTTTATCGGCGCGTCGCGAGTACAATAAAAGAATACTTGAAAATATTTAGTCATGCAAAAGAACGCTTATTCAGGAGATAACTTAATATTTTTTAAAGATTATTGAAAGTTGTAATTCATGATCTTTAGCAACAAATAATATTATACACGAATATTAATAAAATGTTGTGTGCCTTTACGAGCAAAAAAAAAAACTATTATTCTGAAATTTTAAACTATATAAAGATTTAATCTTTGAGAGCAATATTATAATATTCTTATATAAAATCACAATATGAATACATTTGTGATTATTCAAGAACAACAATATATTTTTAAAAATATTTACACAATAGTCTTCCAAAATATTGTTTTAATACAGAGTTGTGCTTCTTCAAGAGCAACGATATAATACTCTTTTGGAAAATTGATAAATACTAAGTGATGATTGTTCATGTAGAGTATAACAATATTTTTCTAAAATATTGATATATTTAAATTAACCATAATATTCTTCTAAAATATTAATATGTATAAATTTGCGTTTCTTCAATAATACAACATGGTAATCTTCAAAAATAATACTATATATTATTTTATGCTTATTTAGGATCAGTAATGTGATATTCTTCTGTAATATGTACATTAAGTAGGTTGTGTTTTTTCGAGAATGTTAAAATAGTATTCGTTTAGAATAAATACCAATTTTGGTTATATTTCTTCATGAGCATAAACATCATTAAATAATATTATGAATGTTGACCTCAAAAAATGAACCAAACAGGTGTCGATACCGGACTTGCAACACGTGTCTCAGTTCCAACAGTATTTGATCGGGGACGGGGACAAGAATGACAACACGATCGGTCGGGATATCAA
>CAIGRN010126772.1:0-10657 GCA_903798345.1 Fraxinus anomala
TTAATTAGTTAATAGGGTATTAATCGAATTAGTTAATTTTTTAGAGTATTCTGCCTAATTTTCCCCACTCGAAATTGGATTGGAAGTTATTAGTTGTGATATAGTTGGTGGTTAACTCGTTGTAAACGGTTAGTTAATATAGTTAGGGTCCGTTTTGAAGGGTTTTTTGAAAGAGTAATGATATTCATCACTACTGGTGTTAAGCTCGAATTTATGTGACAATGGCATAACATCAAGGGATAGATTCATTTAAATGTAAATTCACATAACTCATTTAAATGAATTTATAAAATGTAGTTATGTAGATTGCTGCTCTAGCACAACTAGTGTTAGAACTGATTTAGGTTTTGGATGATTTTGTAATTTTAGAACGTATTAGTTACGCTAATTATATGATTTAATTAATTAATAGCGTATTAAACAAATTAGTTAATTTTTTAGAGTATTCTGCCTAATTTTCCCCACTCGAAATTGGATTGGAAGTTGTTAGTTGTGATATAGTTGGTGGTTAACTTGTTGTAAACGGTTAGTTAATATAGTTAGGGTCTGTTTTGAAGGGTTTTTTGAAAGAATAATGGTATTCATCACCACTGGTGTTAAGCTCGAATTTATGTGACAATTGCATAACATCAAGGGATAGATTCATTTAAATGTAAATTCACATAACTCATTTAAATGAATTTATAAAATGTAGTTATGTAGATCGCTGCTCTAGCACAACTAGTGTTAGATAGTATTATTCTTTTTGAAAAGTCAAAAGTTATTTCTAATATTAAGAAATTTTCTTTGAACGTTTGAATAATTTTTTGAAAGAATTTTGTCCAGTTAGAAAAACTTTTAGAGTATGTTAACTTAAGATGGCTTTCTGAAAAAGCTCTTTTATAAAGAAGTGAAAACAAGTCCTACACGTGATTAATCTATAAAATAGACAAGATTTTAGAGTCCACACAGCCATAGAGGAATCTTGATAGAAGATGTAGATAATTGATAGTGCTAGGATTGTTCACATTCCTTGGTCAATAGTCTTCTAAGCATATGGCTGGTGTAGTTAATGTTATAGTGTACAAGATTTCAATTTTTTTTAAAAAAATATTATTGAACATTATCAAACATGTCATAAATTAGTAGATCTTAACTGAAAACTAGACAAAATAGTGAAAAGTACTACATTTTTCTTTAATTATAATATATTTTGATGGTATATATAGGATCAATTTAGGAGGGCTTTTATTTTACTTTTACTTTTACTTTTTGCATAGGAGTTATTTTGCTAGAATTTTATTTATTTATTTTTTATCAAGTTACCTTAGGTAAGCTTGCTCTAAAATCTCTTTTAACCGGATAAAGAACTTTCACAAATTATTTAAACAAATTCCAAAGTTTCTCAATTTCAAAAAAAGCTTTTGACGTCTCAAGAGCATTGCCAAACGAACCCTTATTATCTGTAGAACAAATTTTGTTAGGACAAACACCAAGAAGCATGAATTTTGTTGCACAAAATGGTAAGGAATTATTACGAACATCAGAATGAAATGAGAATCTCGGCTTCCAAGTTCTTTCATTTCAAATTCAAAAATAATTGCACAAACTATTCACTAAACCTTGTATTGTATCATGTTTACTCGTATAATACATGACAATTTTCCAAAAATGAATCTCTCCTATTTGTACAGGTAGTTCTAGTTCCTCTCTATGCAATTCTTGGTTACAAATGCACGATCCGATTGCAAATCTATGACTATTCATGTCATAACCTCGACTGGCACGCTCGATAAAAGTACTCGACATTACAATGAATCGTGCAGTCGATACATATGGGCTCTTGGAGAACCCCAGCTGAACATTTTGTATGCAGTTTGCTATATCTTTTACAGGCGTCCAAGTCCTCTAGCTTCATATCCTCTCATTATTCTAAGCCTTTTGCAAGAAGTAACAAACATATCCCATGGAACATCTCCCACTAACATCCAATCCCCATCTTTGTCTTCATAAGTTGGTTCATACTCAGATCCATTGTACCCTTCTCTCTCTGAGTACACACCTGAAATATATAACAAAAAAAAGTTAAAATCTTATTCAATCCCGATAATATTGCATTAAGATTTATGTTTTTTTCTTAAGAGTTCTCTGTATTAAGAAGAGTACAACAAATCCTTATACTCAATATGATGACACGTTTGAACAAATTCATGTACACATTTTTTAGTCTTAATCGAATCAAATTGTTCGTTTAAACTTAACGGGCTCTAATATGATATTAGGACTTCGGGTTCGATGCTCAAATTCTTATATATTTATCTATATTTCGATAATTAGCCAACGTTGGATTTATCCTTTAACATGCTTCGTACAGAAATAGTTTGAAAAACTCGGGATTCTTACCCATAGAGCATTTGAACATGTTCTCCAAGGCCATGAGTAGATCTGGGTAGTTCTTGTAAACCTTAATATCAATCTTCCTCAAATAGGGAGCTCCATCCATACTCACTTTCACATACATCCCTATCACATCGGAATCGGAATTCCTCTGCTGTTGTTGTAGAACGTTTTTCCGGTAAGATCTCACCGGCGGCCACCCTACAACTTGTGCCCTAAAATCATGAATCACAATCAAAATCCATACCCAAAAAGATCTATACATATACTTATATATACACAATTGTAAACACACTTACTTTGGAGCAGGGGAACATGAATTATCCATTTTGTCTGAAGATCTCTTGTTATTACTCTTTGAAAAATCACGATCTGATGTCCCTGGTAACCCTAATCTCAATTCAGTTGCCTTCAGATTCATATCATTCTCATACGCCATTTTCAACAATTGTAGATCTCTGAAACTTTTCCGGCGAGTTATTCCGTTTGTCTTTTCCGGTTGAGAATTTGCAAGTGGTGGAGAATGAGATTAATGGAGATGGAATTTTATAGGAAGATTAAAGGCAGACAATATTTGGGTGATTTATTCTCTGTGTGCATGAATTCAATAACATCAAAATCAACTGTCCCACACGCGTTGATGAGTAATGAGCAATTTGTGGATGTGATGAAGACGCGATTACAGGCGCGTATGAATAGTGAGACAACAAACTTTAATTACAGATAATATGTCGGATAAATGTGTGACATGTTTTAAGGCTAATGTTTGTCTGAGGAGGGACAAAGGTGGGACAATTACAACCGCCAGATATTGAATGCTAGGATCTGGGAATCAACGGTGTAGATTTGATCTTTGCATAGGGTGGAGTGGGGCCACGTGTCAGTTTTAGGAGGGTTAGATCTTATATTTGATTTTATGTAATTATTTTTTTTTATTCTTAATCATCATTAGTTTAGATGGTCGGAGATTCCTAATTCATTTTCTAAGAGGAGAATTAGGATTTCGGTTTGTGTATTGTATGATTACGAATCAAAATTGACGTCAAATTGATTTTTCCCTCCTTTGAAAAGCTCTTCTTTCTTCCTCGATATTTATATCGTTGTTCTATAATGTTATGTTTCTCTTTGATAGGTGACTAAATCGTGAATTGTTTATCAACTAATTATGATCATCTTGCTTTATCAAACTTTGAACCAATTATTAAAAAAAACATAGTTGCAAGTTTGATTGTAAAAACTATTGGCATGCTTTGTTGAGCTTGGTTGAAAGCGTCCACTTAATGCTATGATAAAAAAAATATTGTTAAAGAGATATGTTCTCTGACTAAAAAGTAAAAGTTTCCAACTTTAAAATGGGGTCAAACATGCTATATTGTAAATTATTTAGTATACATTTGGCTCACTTTTATAAAATATTTATAAATAATCAAGTCAATTTTATCCACACAAGTTGAGAGATCCACAAATACTGCTCACTTATAGAAATAAACATAATAGTTGTGAAATCGATGGGCCCGAATCGACTTAGATTGGGTTGGATCGATTTTTGATAGCGTTATGATTCAATGGTCGATTTATGTAGCGGGTTCAACATTCAAAATCAACTTGACCTGACCTGACCTAACCTAACCTGACTCCACTCGACTCGACTCGACTTTTTTTTAGTCACTTAAAACACCCAAAAGCTAAAACAGTAAGCAAAACCAAAAGATTCAACCCAAATTCTCTCTCTCTCTCTGATCGTAACTCTACCCTGGCATTGTCTCTCTCCCTATCGCACACTCTGACAGAGACTCCTCATTTATGGTGGTGAATTATCTTCGTTCGAGGGTTTGTTAATTTGGGAGGTTGCCAAAGAAAGTAATTTTCTTGACTTGATATCATGGTAAGTTTGGTTTAGACTTCTTATTGATGATGAAGGGAGAAAATGGAAGGTTGTTGGTTCAATTTTCGGATGTTAGGACTCGTGTGTCTGTTAATTTCGTTCAATCAATAGGTGAATGATTATGGCTTGGAGCTTGTGCTGGTGCCAAATCGACATGAACAAACCGAATCAAACCTAATAGGTTGAGTCAGTTTGCTTTGGTAGAAGATTTTGGTCGGGTTGGTTTGGAATTTTAGCAAATCTTCTTGATTGGTTTCGTGTTTTAGGTTTGATCAAAATTGACCCGACCCCATTCCTACCTACTTAACCATATAACTCATTTGTATCTATTTAAAATTTAAACCGTTTATAAATTCTTCCTAAACATGTTTTTAGTTTCAACTCAATTTAGAGCATGTTAGGAATTGTTTATAAAAGATTTAAATTACAAAAAAAATAGAAATGAGTGATGAGTATGGTGTTGGATAAAAGGTGAGTTGTGTGTTATTAAATTATTTATAAACATTAAAATTATTTTTTATTTATATATTTTGAAGATTCAGAAGTAATATTCATTTATCCACTACATTTTTATTTATTTATAAACTTCCAAATTCCAAAGTAGGGAAAAAAAAAAGATTGTTTATTTACTATGAGTCTAAAAAGGGCAGAGGAGGAGTTTATCATGCTACAAGTACACTTTTTTTTACATTATTTTTTATATCATATCCCGTGACGACATAACATTTGGATGGTTTTAAAAAAACACATATTTTCCCTTCAACAATATTTTTGAAAATAATGGAGTGTCAAAATAAATGTATGGATGGCCAAAAAGCTTACCGGTTTGGGCTCGGGCTCAGCCTGGAAAAAGCCCGAGCCGGAGGAGTTTATCATGCAACAAGTACACTCTTTTTTACATTATTCTTTATATCATATCCCGTGACGATATAACATTTGGATGGTTTTAAAAAAACACATATTTTCCCTTCAACAATATTTTTGAAAATAATGGAGTGTCAAAATAAATGTAGGGATGGTAAAAAAGCTCGCCGACTCGGGCTCGGCCCGAAAAAAGTCCGAGTCAGGCCCTGCTCGAGCTCGGTTCCACCGAGCCGCATTTTGGGGCACCGACTCGAGCCCGGGCCTGCCCGTGTGGCTCAGCCGGCCTCGTAAAAAAAACAAAAAAAGAGGCAGGCTGCTACTACTTGCGCAGGCTGCAGCAAGCTGCCCGCACAAGCAGTTAAGGCAGCAGCATGCTGCCTGTGCGCAGACAGCTATTTTAGCTGCCTGCTAGCAAGCAGGCTGCTAGGACAGCAAGCTGCCTGCGCAATTAGCTTTTTCTTACTCCTTGCGCAGGCAGCACAAGGGAGGAAAAAAAAAACTCGAGCCAGCCCGACTAGGGCCAAAGCTCTGACCGAGCCTTTTTTTCTCGATCGGGCTTTGCTCGGCTCAGGTCGAGTCGAGCCCAGCTTATTTTTTCGGCTCGGACTCAACTCGACTTGACTCGTTGACATAGCTAAATAAATGTCAAACTTTGAACGTACATGAGGATAAGGCAAAGCATCCCATGTGGAGGTGGGTCCGATCATGTCAGTAGATGGGTTTTGGGGCATGCCCATGAAGTGGGACCCAATTTCGAAGATTTGATTTGGGAGTGTATGGTAATGGGGTGCATGGACATGTGGGCATGGCCATCTTAAATTGAATCATGATCCTACATTCCATCCTATCTTCACTGATATTCTCATGTCCATATTTGGTCTTCATTTTTAATTTTTTTTTAAAATTTATTTTCAACTACACATTTATAATTTTTATCAAAATCTACTAAAATTTTAATTTTTATCTAAACCAAACAAAGGCTATATTTTTCTTCCCCATTAAAAAATTTGTTTTTGAATAGATTTTTTTTTTTTTTTGGACTTTTTGAAATTTAGTTCATATTCTAAAGTGAATGTACAAGGTATTAGTTTGTTTAGATGAACACCTATTGGTTAATTTAGGTTCGATCATTTATACATCATTCATTTTTATCTATTTATAAATTCTTTCCAAACGAAGGCATAATCGTTTTCTCGATCAAAACAAACCCCACATAATAGACATTAATAAAAACTTTTTGACACCTTTTAAAATTCAAGCAATTCTTCTAATCTTCATCTTTTTCAGATTTTCAATCTTTCCAAATTAAACAACACATTATAAAGTATGGGCAACTTTGTTTGCCACTTGTTCATGCCAGCCAACAATATATGTAAGAAAATTTGGTGTACCAAGAAACATATTCATGTACAATTCTGAAAAGAACAACTCAATGAGAGTGGAAAGTACAACCAAAGTAACATGTTTGACAAAACACCATGCATGGCATTAGATATTTCCATTGAAACAATTTCTCCTAAGCCCAATTCATCTTTGTAAAACTTTTAAGGACCACAGACAAAAGGGCCCAGTTCTTAAATTGATTAGATCAAACCATTTCAATCTTTTTGGGGTTGTCCATGCCATTCCACTCCTATACCACCTAAGTATGTCTAGTTCATTGAATTATACGGACGGTACATGATAGAGAGATACATAAATCGCCTTTTTAATAAGGTGAACTTTGTGCTATCGGATAATATTAACGATGAAAGTAAAGTTAAAATCTCGTTTGGAACTTCTTGCTAAACAAGGACCAATTAGTTTTTTATACATTTCCCATAGCCCTTGTCCAGACGTAACGTTTGTGGTATTTTTTTTTTTTGTCAAGTAAATTCCATTTGATTCAACGAATGTACTAGATATGTTTACAAATACTTTAATTGAATATATTGTTTTTAATAATTACTTTACAACTCAAATGGTGGAGACAATCAAATATAATTATTATTTTTAGTTAAAAAAAAGTGATATTGAAAAGAAAAAGGATAAAGTTGCCACTCTTGTATGGGCAAAATGACAAAAAGATGCATTGTATAAAAAAATGTATTTTTCTTTTATTTTCGATAGAGGGCTAGAGGACCTAAATTCATGCAATAGAAGCAAAGTACCCCCTCCGCCTATAAAGATAGTATTGTTTCCCTTTTTCGTTTGATCCAAATTATATGTTACTTTCTTTATTGAGACTATAGTTGATTCCTTTTTAATATGCCCTATTTAGTGTGTCTTGATATTAACAAATATAAATTACTCATATTTAAACTATTATTTAATGTAGGAGTATAATAAGTAAAATTTATATTTTTACTTATCTTAATTATTGTAAAAATAAAAATTAAGTCTTATCTTTATAGGACTAGTGAGCATTAAATTAGAGATGGTACACACGTGTGAGGAATTAAATGTTGATTGTGAGATGTGGGCCTTGCCACCCGTGGGATTAGATTTGGACTTGGACTTTCGGGTTTAGTTTTGGCCCGCTGTAGAAAATATGACCGTACCTTTTCTTGTTTTCCTCACTTGTGATGGTCATTGAAAAAAATTTAATAGATTAATTTTTAAAAAAAATTTAAACTTTTTAAATAATGTAACAAATGGAAAAATTATTGAGCTTCACTTATTTATGAAAACTACGCTTGAACTAATTAGAAGATATGTCAACCATCAATGATAGAGAAAAATAGGATTAGTGGATATCTGATACCAACACTGTACCACTAGTTCAATTTTTCAATTAGGGCTTGCACACGAGCCTCCTCAAAGTCCATTAGTAGGTGGAGTGATACACTTAGATTAGAGGGCAACTCCTCTTCTTCAAACATGTCATCGTCAATCTAGTGATTCTTTAGTCTTAGCTTTTAGGGTGGGAAACGATAGCGGAATTCATGATTCTCATAAGAAACTATCATAAAGAAAGTCATTTCCCATTGCATTTCGACTTGCTGGAGTATACAATCATATTGTTTTAGCTGAATTCTCTTTCGGATACACCCTGAAAAGAGAAGGAAGATTGAAGTTTGTTCTTCTAAAATATAGTATTCATTACCGATAGTACTACTTTGCCCTAACAGAACTTCCAACGAGATCATAAAACCATCTCCGTTGGAGGTTGCTTTCCATTGTAAGGCCATCTCTAACATTGGAAAGCAAGTTCAGAAACAACCAACTCAATTTGGGAGCCTAAATGGCATCAAGATTTTAGTTTTCTGCTAGTTAAGATTAACTCTTTAGTATATCTCTTGATCGAAGTAATCTTTGTCCCGTTATAACGAGAGAGCCAAAATAATTCGATCGACGCTCAAATAACTTGAATATACTACAATACGATAAGTAAATTGATTAAACGATAGTAGCAAGTTTAGGAAGTGTTTACAAATAATTTAAATTAGAAATAATTAGAAATTAGAGGTGGATAAGTGTGTAGTACTTGTGAACAATAGTAAAGTTACAGGGGCGGGGAGGATTGACTGGCAGCAATTTTAATATTTTTCTTGGCAAGAGCAAGTGTATACCCTAGTGATAAAAATTTTACTTTGTTGCTGCAAACAGCATGGGTTCGATTCCATTAGCCACCCTATTAATTTCCTTCCCCCCCCCCCCCCCCACCCCCTCCCTTTTTTTCTTCACATAAAATCATATTACGAATTGGTGTTTTTTATTAAAAAATAATTTTTTCTTTTTTTTTTTTTATGAAAATTTGCACAAATAGTCTATATCCATAGGACATAGCAAATAAATAATCAACTTTTAAGTTCAGACTTTAGTCCCTAACCTTAGTACTATTTGCATAGTTTGCTCCCAAACTCAAAGTTTTGGTGCCCGTGAATATCTCAAAATATGTAAATAAAAAGTACTTTGAATATTTATCAACGATTGATAAAAATGAGCCTAGATCTGCTCCTACTGTACTCCAGCTTGGTAGTACAGAAATGACTATAACAGAGTTTTTCTTATCTGTATTGACAGTTATTCTAGAAGGAATGTTTTTATACGGTGCTAACACTAAACGAATGTCCATTTAAAAGTAATAATACCCATTTCACAATTTAGCCCATATTTGAGCCACATTCTTTCTCATTTTTTTCTATTCATTTTTCTACGGTATTCATTTTCAACCACACATTCTCCAAATAAAATAATATTACACACAAATCTAAAACTTTTCATCATTTTTCCACCTCACATTCTCTCATCAATCATTACTCAAAAACTAATTCTTCCTTAAAAATAGGGGCCAAACACAAGCTTGATTGACATGCATGAACTATATGATAATAAAGAAAGGGGTGGGGGTGAATGGGATACCCTGCAGCGGCGCACATGGAATAGGGTTTGACATCCTCCAACAGATTCACATGCCCAATTTTCAAGAGGGCCCCATTGAATCTCATCACATGACAATCCCCTTATATTTTTGGGTCCCACCCCCTCCCTCCCTCCCTCCTTCATTTACAACCAGGTTTTTAAGACATCAACTTATTAAAATAAATTTAGTATTATTAAAATTAGCCCTAATAAGCTTCATGTATTTCCCATGTGCAAGTATAACCAATAAGCATGTTATCTTTTGAATTATTTTTTATATAAAATAAAAAACTATATTCTTTATTTTAGCAATTTGAAGGAGACAGAATGTTAACTTTTAAGAAAAAGAAGCCACAAGCCAGTAGGTAGGGTTCAAGAAATAAGGGGGAGCTTTGGAATCAGCAGCAGACAATTATTATTATTTTTTTTTTGTTTCCCTCAAAGTCAAAATTATATGCTGAATTTAGTTTCCAACCATTGATCATTACAAACAAGAAAAACATATATAAATTTGATGACGATAAAAATATTAGTTGATCGGACTATACTTGTTCGGATGAATTGGTCGGTCTGGACCAGCTTTCACGGAACCATGAAAACATGTTGGACAATGTAAGTCGAAGAATTGCTACGAACAAGAGAGCATTTTTATGAATTTTTTAATGTATCAATCCAGTATAATATTTTTTGGTCCTCCTCACTTCGTCTTGCATCTTTGAAAAGTATTTATAAATAACGATGACAAAGTTTACTCAAGAAGGGGTAAATTGAAGGGGATACCAAAATGAGAAATATCACTTGTACACTTTTTCTTAACATAATGATTGACATTGTGCGTGTTGACAAGTGTTAATTGGATTGAAAAATTGTCAAAAATTTAAATTGTTCAATGATGTATTGTCACGTGATACAATATAAAAAATGATGTAGAAATAATGCACATGCATGATTGTACCAAAATTCCAAGCATAAATCATTGGAAGTAGGCTACTGCCACCCATGTCAATACCCGTTCCAGCAAGATTCAATATTCAGTTCATTCATTGGTCCACGTGTCAGATTTTACGGTACATAAACTCTCTCTCTCTCTCTAGACAAATTGCAGTCTGTGTGAACATTAACCCATTCAATTTCCCTTGTTTTCTCCATTATTGTAGTAACAGTAACACACACACACACACACTCTCT
>CAIGRN010126778.1:0-20144 GCA_903798345.1 Fraxinus anomala
TTTTAATTTTTAATTTTTTAATTTTATTTATTTATTTTTTTTTTTTTAAATCTATTAGACACTGAAAAAGTTTATAATAATTTCACAAATGGTCACTCGATGAAGGGAGGTATTCAATCACAATTGACACGGGAGTAGTAGTTTCAGTTAGAGCTGTAAGACATGTTTATCTTTAATTTAATAGTGCTACATGCATGTTTAATTTAAAAGAACTGTTATTCTCTCCTAAATGAAGAGATTTACTTCTCAATTAATTTGAAAAGATTATTCTGTAAACTAACTTTGTTTTCCGGAGGTTTACATTACTTTGAATTATGCTCCAGGATATTTGGATTGTTGGATAGTATTTGCCTGTTAAGTAAATTTATTTCTTCTCACAATATTTTTCGATAAATTGTTTGTTTTAATTTGAGCTTGCATTTGTTCATAAATTGTTTGGATATTATAAATCGAGTGCTAAGTTTTTTAAGCACGAAAATATTAGATTTATAATTCGATCTAAAATCTGTATAGGTAACATAATTAATTTGGAACTTGAGAAATCATCAATATAGAGGTCATACACGTAAAGACATCTTGACGACTTCTTGTAGAATATGCAAAGGCTACCGTTGATGGCCAAATTAAAGTGAGACTAAATTAATATTGCATGAGATGCTATGATATATTCAATTTAGTAGGAGGGTTCTAGCCTAGCCATAAATTAGAGTGTCTTCTCCTACGGAAAGACATGTTCAAGATTGTTGGGTTTTAGGTAATTGTCATATTATTGTAGTATTGGGTCTCTTGTGTATTTCTCATGCATCATATATAAAACATCCATCTCATATGTAGCTCATTCTAACTTTGTTAGTTTATTTCAAAAAAAGTTGAACCTACACTATTGACTATCATAACCAAGAACCAACAAGTAGGAGAAATTATATATATTGATTGGAAATGAAACTTGATGATTGTTCTCATTGTTGAGAAGCATAAGTTTATGTTAAGTGAACCATATCTCGACAAACCAAAGATGGACACAATTGAACAGAAGTTGCATATGAGAAGTGGATCCAGTCTAATGAGTTGCCTACTGCTAGATTTTGGCATCACTGTCGAATGTGTTGGAGCAGGAACATCAGAACATGGACACCACTGAAAATTATGAAAAGTCGTCAGGATATATTTGGACACCAAGGTCTTCAGGTGCATTAGACTACCATTAAGCTACCATGAACATGCACATGAAAATAGGGATGCCCATGAAAAATCATATCTTGCATTGATCGCTCAGCTTAAAATAGTTGAGGTCCTAGGGGCTGAAATAATATCGGAGATATATGTTGACATGGCTTTTTTCAGGTCTGGAGAGGAAAAGCAATTATCTAAGAACATTAAGACGCTCCGATCAGGTAGAGGTAGAGAATATATATCTTGACTTTAGGACATACCTATCAGAGATTGGGAATCTATCCCAACTAAGTATAGGTACACCCCAACAGAATGGTGTCTCATAAAGGAAAAACATAACCTTGTTGGACATGGTCTTTATTTTTTTATTTTTTATTTATATTTTTTATTTTTTGATATCCAGGTATCCTAGCTTCGCCAGACTAAATCTTGGACCCCTAGCCACCGGCTCCTCAGCGACTCGAGGAGTTTAATCGCGGGTTATGCCCTTGTCGGCACCCAGGTTCCTGCATTGCTTAAGGGATACACTCTACAAAATATGACACATACTTGTTGAACACGGTTCCATATAAGTCTGTCCCTACGACACCCTTGGAGTTATGGAATGGACATAGGACTAGTCTAACGCATATCCAAGTATAAGAATGTTTGGTACACGTGCTTAAGGGAAATATGGATGAGATGGAATAGGATATTCTAAAAGAACAAGATGATATTACTTATATAGTACTCAAAATAATGAGGTTTTTTTTAGTACAAATGTAACCTTCTTAGAGAACAAGTATATAGAAGAACGTGAATCCAATAATAAGGTTCTTTGAGTTGAAATAAGGGAAAACGGTCCAGATCATCATCTGCTCAGAGATCCATATTGAAACTATTTAAGAAGAATGCATGCCTCATTCGCAAATGGTACCTAGATGCAGTGGAAGAAGAATGGAGGTTTGTCCTGCTATACCCATTGACTTGTCGACACCACAGGTTACATAGGATCAATTTCCAACTGTTCAACCACCAAATGGCATTGAGACTGAAGTAGAGGAATATGATAGATGATAGATAAGAATTAGCGAGAGAACAATTACAACTTCCATTCAATCAAGAACCTCCACCATTTACACGTAGTGGGAGAGCCACTTGGTTGCCCTCCAGATACTTGCTCTATGGAAAGCTATATTCTGATCAAGAGAAGGAACTCACTTCACATAAGGAAGCTATGGAGGATGACACTGACCATTAGAGGATTGTCATGGATTCATAAATAAAGTCTATGTACACTAACTCGGTCAGGGGTAAAATCCATAGGGTGCAAATGGTTTAACAAGAAGACAAAAGGCATAGACAGAAAGGTGGAGACTCTTAAAGCTAGACTAGTGACTAAGGGTTTCACACAATAAGAACGTATCGATTACGAGGAGACCTTGTCACCTATACCCATGCTTAAGTCTATAAAGACCATCTTATCCATTAGAGTACATTTTGATTATAAGGTGTGACAAATGGATGCTAAAATTCTATTTCTTATTGAGAATCTTGATGTAAGTGTCTATATGATGCAACGAAATAGTTTTTCCAAAAGGGTCAATAGCATAAAGTACGAAAATTGATGAGGTCCATTATATACTCAAGCACACGTCTAGATCTTGGAACATAGGTTTGATCAAACTATCAAGACTTAGTGTTTTGATCAGAATATTGATAAGCCTTGTGTTTATAAGTGCATTTAATACAACAAGGTGTTTTTCTTGTACTGCAGGCCAATAAAATACTAGTTGGAAATAATGTGGGAGCATTGATACCAGTTAAAAGTTGGTTAGCACAACTAGGAATCTAGATCCTTCAAGACAGGAAGAACATGAGAACTGCTCTTTCTAAACATCATATATACACAAAACACTTGTGAGATTTTCTATGCATAATTCTAAGAAAGGCCAAATGACTCTGAAACATGGATTCACTGATTAGGGAAGTATTGTCCTAAAAATTTGAGTGAAGAGGAATAAATGAGGCAAGTTCCTTGTGCCTCAGCTGTAGGAAGCCTCTAGTAGACAATATTATATATACGACTAGATATTTGTTATGTTGTTGGGATTGTTAGTAGATATTAGTTGAAGGACCGAGCACCAGACTTCTATTAAGCCTATACTCAAGTATCTTCAAAGAACTAGATATTACATGCTTATTTATTCTGTTCCAAATTTGGTCATGTGGGATATATTTATTTTGATTTTCAAGTTGATAAAGAATCTTGTAAGTCCACATCAGGATCGATGTTCACACTGGGTGGTGGTGCCATTACTTTGAAGAGTATCAAGCAATCTTGTATTGCTAATTACACTACGAAGACAGAGTGCATAGTAACTTGTGAAGTGGCCAGTGAAGCGATATGGCTAAGGATGTTTTTACTAGACCTTGATGTGGTTCATTCTGCATCATGCCCCCATTACTTTATACCATCATGCCATCATGCCCCCATTACTTTATACCATGATAACAGTAAAATTGCGGAAAATGAAAAAGAACCAAGAATCCATAAATGTAGAAAGCACGTTGAATAAAAGTATCCTATGGCTTGGAAAATGTTCAATAGGGGGACGTGAAAATGTGCAAGATAGCATCTGCAAAAATCTTATTGACCCTTTTACAAAAAAGCTTAGGCACCTGAAGCTTTGAGGTGCACATGAAAACATGGGTGTATTTATTTGTTGTATACAGTAAATTTATTTGTACTCACGGCATATTGAAATAAAATATTAATTTAATTTTTGATTAATTGTTTGTTTAATTTGAGCTACCATTTGTTCATAGATCATTTTAATATTATTAATCGAGTGCTTAAGGTTTTAAGTATGGAATATTTGATTTATAATTGATTTAAAGTTTTACAGTCCTCAATCGATCAGTATAGACGAACACTTTATTTTTATAAGATCATCTCAATTATATTAAAGTTTATCTTTGCTATTTGTAATAAGATTGAGAATACTTTTAGAATATATTGGACTGGACCACATGAAATTTATTTAGTGATATCACAAAAATTTAATCACTTGATTGTCATACGTAGGACCTCAATCCTAAGTGGTTAATGGACTTTGACTAATAGCTTGACCTTCTTCAATTGGTGAGATTAAATTGATGGTCAATATCTAGGTGCTTTCGGAATTAAAGTGAAATAACGAAAAACATATCTTTGAAATATGAAATTTCTATCTATTTAATAGGCAAAATCATGACCACAAACGATTTTCTAGTGCATGGATAAATTTAAGCTCAACAGTTTGACATTGATTGTCGAGGTAATATTGTGATGTGATCACATGGAACTGTCAAATAAAAAAATACAATTTGAGGATTTATGTAAATTTAGAAAAGGACATTTTGTTCAATTTAACCTTGTTCTGGATATTCGACATGGTCAATGGGGGTAATGCATAAGAATGATATGTCACGTGATTTAATAATTGATTATACCACTTTAGTAGTTTTGATTAAACTGAAAATACAATCTAGTGGAATAGTATGTAATTAATAAATTGTCTCGATTGTTAAAGTCTGTGAACAAATAGGATTGGAATTAGTATGTTGTAAAAGTCAAGAAGTAAGTTGCAAATATTATAAATAGAGTTTTATTAGGTCTAGGGTTCAAGAATTATAGAAGGAAAAAAGGCGCTGCAATTTCGCTATAATGTCACCCTAACTTTGCTCGAGCATCAGAAACAGAAATATTGTCGTCCGCCTACCGCCTTATCTTTGCTCGAATGACAACTTGTCGCTCGCCTATCGCTAAGCTCTCGCTCGACGGACAAGGTTATCCGGAAAATTTTAATTCATGTTTTTAAGGATTTTTGCCCAACCCTAAAACTGCAGTATAAATACCAGAAAGCCTTTGAACAGTTTTTGAGAAGGTTGAACACTGAGAAAACATATATTGCTTCACATCATCTTCATTAAAATCATCTATAAGCTTTCAACCTTCATATTTTGATATATTCTTGGTGGTGAAAACATCAAATCCATATAATTCAAATACCAAATTGCTAATTCCTAAACATTTGTTAGAGTTCTAAAGATTAAGGGAAGGTGACTGGAGTTTCAGTTGTTGGAGAATGGGGAGTTCTTCGTTGATCCATAGGAGATAGACGAATTCATAAAGACGGGTGTTGTAAAGGAGCACGCAATCCGAGAGGGCTTTGAAAATTGTAGTCAGGAGTTTGTGTAGGAGCACGTAATCAAGGAGGGCTGTGGAAATTGCAGTTGGAGATCAGAATGTACTAGTGGTAGTCGTGTATGGTAGACTGTAAGTTCAAAATTCGTTTATAGTAGACTTTTCACTCGCAAAGTGCCCAGAGATTTTACCCGGTTGGGGTTTCTCCGTGATCATTTTGTGTGTTGTTACTGTTTTTTGAATTGCTTAATTAATCATCTAGAAATAATTAAAGTGACTTGTTGCTATTCAATTATTAATTTTTAATTCCACATAATCACCTATTCACCTCCCCCTCTAGGTGTAATTTAGGTCGACTCTCGTAATTTCAATTAGCATCAGAGCTACATTCGATTCATGACCCATAAATTAATCTAGATGAGTCAGTTTCTATCTGTGCCTCTATTTTTTTTTTTTTTTTTTACAAAAGCAACTATGCATACTAGAAAGTTTGAATGAGATCACTCCTTAAAGTATTGGATGAGCATATTTAGATCAGTGTACAAAACGGTTGGACTGCACATTCATCCACTATTGCTGATATAGTTACACCCACTGGCATTTTTCTTTGGTCAAAGATCAAGTAGCTGATTGCAACTGGAATAGTAAAGGGATTCATGACCTGTTCATGGCTGTGTCTGTAGAGAAGTTTAGGAGAGTGTCGATGTGTGAAACTATGAAAGAGGTTTGGGATATTTTAGAGACCACGCACGAGGATACCAAAATTGTTAATAACTCCAAACTGCAGATGTTAACTTCTTGAAGAAATTAGAATGAAGGACGATGAATCGTTTGATGAATTCTATGCATAGCTTAATGATATAGTTAACTCTTTTCAACCTAGGAGAGAAGATCCCCGAGTCTTAAATAGTTAGAAAGTCTAAAGTCGCTGCGATTAAAGAAAGTAAAGAATGAATTCTATGCGAAGTTTAATGACGTAGTAAACACTAGCTTCAACCTAGGTGAGAAGATCCTCGAGTCTAAAATTGTTTGAAAAATCCTTAGATCCATACATGAAAGGTTTAGACCTAAGATCACCGCTACTGAAGAAAGTAAGGATTTAGATTCAGTTAAGATAGAGGAACTCGTAGGATCCCTCCAAACCTCTTAACTCAACATATCTCAACCAAAGAAGGTTAAATCTATAGCCATGAACATCATTAGGGAAGAAAAGAGTGAGTCTACTGATACTGAGACCCGTAGGGACGACAAAATAGCATATTTCATTAAATAAATTCCAGAAAGCGATGAGGAATAGAAGAAAATCTCAAGATAGGAAATATGATGTCTCTAGTAAATTTTCGAAAGATAAGCATGATAAGAATAATTCTAGGACTTCTAGTAAGAAAACCCAATTAGTTAGATGCCATGAGTGCCAGGATTTTGGTTACTATAGGAATTAATGTCCTAATTTGAAGAAGAATTTTAATAAAGGAAGGGGTAAGGCATTAATAGTGACCTTGAGTGATGATGAATTAGATTCGAGTGTTTAGAGTGATACCTCTGACGATAATGATGAACAAAACTATATGGCTTTTACATCATAGATAAGAATTAATCTGATAAGAAAAGTGAAAAGGTGGAGAATGAAGATCATAGTGAGAATCCTGAGGATGAAACCAATATTCATGAGTCTTATCAACAACTGTTTTTGGAAAGTCTTAAAATCCAGAAGGTCAATAAAGTTGAACTGAAAAAGGTTAATGAACTTGAAAGAGTGAGAGAGAAACTCATAGCTGACCTTCAGGACTCTACCAAAAATTGGAATAAGCTGAAACTTGTTAATAAGAACTTAGAAGCTAAAGTTAATTCTTTAACAAGTGATCTAAAAAAAATCTAACACTCAACTTTATTCCTTCATGAGTGGTACTTAGAAAACTCGATAATCTATTGGGGATGAACAAACCTGCTGGAAATAGGCACGGTCCAAGATATGTTCAAAATGATAATATTATTGTTAGTACATCCAAGACCATTTTTGTCCCTACCACCAACAAAGTTAGGAATGCTGCTAATCCTGAACCCAAGGACAAGACTGTTTTAGGTTTGAGACCTACTAGACAACAAATGACTATTTGTCATATAAATTAGCGACAACCTCCATGTAGGTTTGAACCTTGTTTATTCCCACCTATCACCATTGTGGTGTATTAGGACATACATGACCTAGGTGTCGTAAACTCACGACTAATAGTAGTTAAGATAGCTCGAGCAAGGTTAACTTCCTCGCCAATCAGGGTAGCCACTTAACTAAGATGATGGCTTAGTTAACTAGAATCACTTCTACCTATAAGAAAGTTTAGGTTAAGAAAAATGATCTTTCTAGGTCTCATGATCAGTTGAATTGCTATGTTGCCCACGTTTCACTTAAAGCTCAAAAGAATTCTATGTGGTATCTTGATATTGCATGTTCTAGATATATGTGTGGTGATAAAGCCTTGTTCTCTATTCTCGATGATTGGAATGGCAGTATGGTTAATTTTGGAGACGGGGCTATGGCACCTATCCTAGGTAAATGTATTGTTAATATATCTCGATTACCTACTATCTCAGATGTACTTTATGTGAAAGGTTTAAAGTCTAATTTTTTAAGTATAAGTTAAATATGTGAGGCTGATTTTGAGGTTAGTTTTATTCAGAAAAGGTGTATGTGTATGATTCTACTAGTAACGTTATCATCGAAAGTGTAAGAACTTCTGAAAATTGTTATGAAGTTCTTCCTAATTCTAACTATGTATGTAGCAATGCCAAGATTGACGTAACGAAATTGTGGCGTCAACGCCTTGGTTATATGAACTATAAAAATTTGTCTAAACTTGCTACTTGTTAATGGTTTATCTAAATTTGAAAATAATGAAAATACTTTGTGTGGACCGTGTCAACAAGGTAAATAGCTTAGAGTAAATCATAAACAAACTTCTAAAATATTGACAAACAAGCTGTTAGAATTACTTTATATGGACTTAATGGGACCATCTAGGACCGAGAGTCTTGGTGGTAAACGATATATTTTGGTTGTGTTAGATGATTTCTCTCGATACGTATGGATTGAGCTGTTGAGAGAAAAATATGAGTATTTAGTCTTGTCATATCTTTGTGGAAAAAGGCTTAGAAATGAAAAGACTTCACCATAAGTAGAATTTCGAGAGATCATGTAAAAGATTTTGAAAACTCTAATCTTGAGAACTTTTACCCAGAGGAAGAAATCCAACATGAGTTCTCATCGCCGATCACTTCACAACAAAATGAAGTAGTTGAGAGGAAAAATCACGTGCTTCAAGAAATTGCTAGAGCCATGCTCCATGGCAAGGGACTAGCTATGTATTTTTGGGGTGAAGCCATCAACACTCCGTGTCACATAATGAATAGTGTTTACCTTAGACCTAAAACTGATAAAACACCGTATGATATCTGGAATGGTAAAAGGCTTACTATCAAGTACTTTCATGTGTTTGGTGGAAAGTGTTATATTCTAAGAGATAGAGAGAATTTGGAAAGTTTGACTCCAAGAGTGATGAGAGAATTTTCCTAGGACAAACTAGAAATAATCGATCCTATCGAGTATACAATTCTCATACACGGGTTGTGATGGAATCCATCAATGTAATGATAGTTGATGCTTACAGTGAGGGAGAGATTGGAGGAGATTGGGAAGAGTTAGATCACTTCAGTGTAGATCCCACCACAGTAACTGAACCTAAAGTAACTCCAATTCTTGATTCCTCACATGCTTCTAAAGATCTAGAAACATCCAATGAGGAGTCCTTACCTAATGATAAAACTAAACCTCCTAAGGAACCTTCATTTTGAGTTAAGTCTAATCATCATATGGTAAATATAATTGGCGATTTAGATGAAGAGATGAGATTTCGTAAGAGGATTTTAAAGAACCTGACATTTGCTAGTTATATGTCTCGGATTGAGCCTAAGAAAGTTGAAAATGCTCTTAGCGATGAATGTTGGGTAAATGCGATGCATGAGAAGCTAAATCAATTTGTGAGAAACAACGTATGGCATTTAATTCATAGGCCTGATGATTCTAGTGTTATAGGTACTAAGTGTATATTTAAGAATAAAATTGATGATCAAGGTATCATAACTAGAAACAAGGGTATGTTAGTTGCCCAAGGATGTACTCATGTTGAAGGAGTTGATTTTGATTAAACATTTACCCTGGTAGCTCGACTTGAATCCATTAGAATTCTTCTGACTGCTGCTTACACTTTAAGATTCAAATTATATCAAGTGGATGTCAAGAATGCTTTCTTGAATGGAATACTTCAAGAAGAAGCCTATGTTGAACAACCTAAAGGATTTATTGATCCTAACTTTTCGTATTATGTTTATAAATTGAACAAAAATGGTCTTAACAAGCTCCTAGAGCTTGGTATGATAGATTAACTGCATATCTCATAGAAGAAGATTTTTCTAGAGATGGTGCAGATAGAACTTTATTCATTAATCATATAGAAAAAATCATCACCATAGCTCAGGTTTATATCAATGACATCATTTTTTGTTCTCCTGTAGATTCTCTTGCTCATGATTTCGTTGAATGCATGAAGCAAGGATTTGAAATGAGTATGGTTGGAGAATTAAATTACTTTCTTGGTCTCCTAGTTAAACAAACTGATGATAGTTTGTTCATGTCTCAATCGAATTATGCTAAAGATCTTGTCAAACGTTTTGGACTAGACAACAAGAAACACACTAGAACCCCTATGAGCATTAGTGACAAGTTAGGTCATGACCCTGTAGGTAAGAGTGCTGATTAGACACTGTACAGGAGTATTATATGTAGTTTACTTTATCTAACTGCAAGTAGACCTGACATGGCCTTTAGTGTTGGGGTATGTGTGTGCTTTCAGGCTGATCCCAAGGAATCCCACATGAGTGTCGTGCAACGTATCATTAGATATATTAATGGAACCATAGATTATAGAATCCTATACTCTCAGGACTTTAATCTTGACCTTGCTGGCTATTCTGATGCCGATTGGGCCGGAAATGCCAATGATAGAAAAGTACTTTTGGAGGTTGTTTTTATGTTGGTGCTAATCTTGTAGTTTGGATAAGTAAGAAATAAAATTTTATCTCATTGTCAACAGCAGAGACCGAATTTATAGATGTAGGAAGTCGATGTACTCAACTGCTTTGGATGGAGCAGATGTTGAGTGTTTATGGAATTGAACAAGGTACTATGACTGTGTTTTGTGATAAAACTAGTGCCATTAATATTTTCAAAAATCCCGTTCAATGCTCTCGAACCAAACGTATTGATATACGACATCATTTTATTCGAGAGTTTGTAGAGACCCGTGTTGTAACTTTTGAGCACATCTCTAAAGAAAACCAATTAGCTGACCTATTTACCAAACCAATAGATGGTCTGAGATTTGAATCTTTTAGGATGGCTTATGGTGTTTGTGTACCTCGTTGATTAGGTACTTTGGTGCATGCTCGTACTTCAACATTTTGTGACATTGACTTATGCATATATCATATTATTTCATAAAAAGCTCAATATCTTATGTTATATATCATGTTGTAAAAACACTTTCCCGCATTTTTATGCATGCTCGTACTTAAATAAATATGATGCATGCATAAGTCAATGTCACACAATATCAATATCTTATGTTATATATTATGTTGTAAAAACACTTTCCCGCATTTTTATGCATGCTCGTACTTAAATAAATATGATGCATGCATAAGTCAATGTCACACAATGTTGAAGTACGAGCATGCATGGTGTTTGGCGCATTCATGCTTTAAAATATAATCCAAGTTAGTTCTCCATTATTTTTGTGTGTTTAGTGCATTCATTCTTTAAAATATAAAAAAGAAAAATTGGAAATTGGAAAATAAAAATGTATTGGGGTATGTGTACGCTTTCAGGCTGATCCCAAGGAATCCCACATGAGCGTCGTGCGACGTATCATTAGATATATTAATGGAATCAATATCTTATGTTATATATTATGCTGTAAAAACACTTTCCCGCATTTTTATGCATGCTCGTACTTAAATAAATATGATGCATGCATAAGTCAATGTCACACAATGTTGAAGTGCGAGCATGCATGGTGTTTGGCGCATTCATGCTTTAAAATATAAAAAAGAAAAATTGAAAATTGGAAAATAAAAATGTGGGAATGTGTTTTTACAACATAATATTTAATATACTTGAATTTATTTATTGTAATCAAACATGAGTTTAATCGATGAGATGTAACATAGTTTCCATTGCTAGCTTAGATTATTATGGAATACTTAGTATAACTGTCTTCATGTACCATCTGCACTGCACACACTATGATATTGTTAGTGAAACTCTACCGCGTGTGTGAGATTTGGGATGACGATCACATGTTAATAAGATGCATTTGAACATGAATTGACCTTATTTATTAAACATAAACTCACGTCTATCCTCGATAATAAAAAGCTTAATATCTTATGTTTTTATTCAGAGCATATTTGACTCAAGCAATTAAATATGTGGAATTTCTCATAACCTAATGCTTATGGTCAACTACTTGGGTTAACCGATCTAAAGCTCACTATATGGGTCATTTTAGTCGTTTAATGGAGAAGAGTCTGTACTTAAGATGCGAAATATAATAATAAGCTTAAAATGTTGAAAGTTGTGAAAATAAAATATGCTCAAAGTCAGGGAGAGAAAAAAAATATTTATACAAAATGAGCTTTTCTTTATAGGTTTTAATGTACTTTAAATGATTTGACTTTCATAAGTAGAGGAACACACTTATAGCAATGATGTTTTGTGTATTCTTTCTCACAAAATTAAGGTTTAGAGTCTTACTTGCGAAGGATTAGTGACACTTTACACATATGGATCACTTATACAATTTACTTAAATTACGTAAATGGAAAGGATTACTGTCCATTGATTATACTTGGGCATACTAACAACTGCATTTTTGCAGTATTATATGTTAATTATCGGTCATTTGTCATTTGTGAGAAGAAGTGGGAGAATGAAATGAATGATTGATGAAGCATCTTTAAAGTGATTGATAAAGTTTTTTTGAAAATTTGAAAATTTTGAATTTTTAACCTTTGAGGTGAGTAGCATGAGATTTATTGATTGCATTGCATTTTATACCTTATCTATTTGGCTGTTTGAGTTTTTCATATTTTTTGTGATGCTAATGTTTTTGTTGGTATTTGAATTGACATTAGTGTTACGTCTCAATCTAGATAGTATTGATATCATGTGTTTATTAATTCTATTATTTCATGTTTCACGTGCTTTTACACTAGGTATTTGAATTATCTATTTCAGGAAACAGGTTTTGACAAAGGAAAAGTACAGTTCCGCCAAGACAGTTGGTTTGGTAGTAGTTGTTGTGTTGTGTTTTTTTACTACCTTGACTTTAGATTTATATTTTTGTTACAGAATGCTAAAGGGGGAGCTTGTTAGGTTTTTAATGTAATTGGCAAGTATGTAAACAAATAAGATTAGAATTAGTATGTTGTAAAAGTCAAGAAGTAAGTTGCAAATATTATAAATTGAGTTGTATTAGGTCTAGGGTTCAAGAATGGAAATAAGGAAAAAATGGCGCCGCAGTTTCGCTAGAATGTCGTCCTAACTTTGCTCGAGCAGCGAAAACAGAAACATTATCGCCCGCCTGCCGCCTTGTCTTCGCTCGAGCGACACAATTATTCGAAGAATTTTAATTCGTTTTTTAAGATTTATTGTCTAGCTCATTCAATCCTAAACCTACAATATAAATACCAGAAAGCCTTTGAACGATTTTTGAGAAGGTTGAACACTGAGAAAACATATATTGCTTCATATCATCTTCATTAAAATCATCTATAAGGTTTCAACCTTCATAATTTGATTAATTCTTGATGGTAAAAAATCAAATCCATATAATCCAAATACCAAATTGCTATTTTCTAAAAATTTGTCAGAATTCTAAAGATCAAGGAAAGGTGATTGGAGTTCAAATTATTGGAGAACGCGGAGTTTTTCGTTGATTCATAGGGGATAGACGAATTTATAAAGTCGAGTGTCGGTATAAGAGCACGCAATCCAGGAGGTCTTTAAAAATTGCAGTCGAGAGTTGGTGTAGGAGCACGCAATCCATGAGGACTATGGGAATTGAAGTCAGGAGGTCATAAAGTACTAGTAGTAGTCGTGTTTGGTGGACTATAAGTTCAAAATTCGTTTATAGTGGATTTTTAGTGTGCAAAGCGTCCATATGTTTTAATTTTTTGCCTTTTTCATCCCTATTTCCACGTTTCATTATGAAAAACTTCATTTTTATTAATTTTTATTCAATTTCTCAATTAAAAATTGCAAAATGACTAATATGCACTCATATTTAAATTTAAAAAAAAAAAAGAAAACAAAAAATAAATAAAGAATAATGGGTATATTTGTCATTTTACAATTTTCAATTAAGAAATTGGATAAAAATTAATGAAAATGAAATTTTCCACGATGAAACGCAGAAATAAGGATGAATGCAAAAATTTGAAATGTAGGGACGCTTTGCAAATTAGAAACCAAACATATGGACGTTTTGTGCTAATAAACTTTATAAATTTATTATTGTTTTCGAAAATGCATGTTCAGAAATGCCATATCAAAAACGTTTTCAATGTTTTGAAAAACTGAAAATAGTTTGAAAATAGCAAACAAAATGTACCCTAAGTTTAGCAATTATAAAAGTTCAATATCTAGGATCAAAGCTTTAAGAATCAAGAATTCATTTTATTCAATGATATGGTATTCGCTTTTACTCGTGTATTTAAACTAGAATATTACAACGCATTTTAAATCATCTAGACCCAATGCTTATGGTTTTTAAGAAAATTTCGTGTTTCAGTTTTGTGTTTTTTGTTTTGAATTCATTTTGAATTTTGTGTTTTGAGTGTCCATTTTGAGATTGTTGAAAACAAGTTCTTTTTCCCATTTTAAAAATTATTTTGAAAATCCCAAAATGTACTCTCTCTCTCTCTCTCTCTCTATAACCTGCAAGAACCCCATCCTCCGGCCACCGTCTTCATCGCGGACCACTACCGATCGACTACCCACCTCTGGGCGACTCAGAAACAACCCTCAATTTAGTCCAAACAACAATTAATCGAAATGAGGGTCGCGATCCCCTTTCAAGTAGTCCGAAGAAATCTGTGATTCCGACGACGTCCGTTAAACCCATGATCGCGGACCACGTGGGTCACCTTCCTCTCCCTCTAGCGCACCTAATCCAACCATGGGTCAAGCCTAATTTCAACCACAACTCGCTGATTTTATGGTAAACTTAGGATTGAAAACTGAAAATTTGTGGTGGTGGTGGCTATGGTTGGTGATGATGGTGGTGGTAGCACCGTGTGGTGGCAGTTTTTGTTGTGGTGACTGTGGTTGGTGATCTGGTGATTGTGTGGTGGGGGTGTATTGTGTGGTGGCGATTTTTGTGGTGGTGGCTGTGGTGGTTCTGGCAACAATGGTATTTGTTGGGGTGATGTTGTGGCTGTGGTGGTAGTGGTTCCGACGATGGTGGCTGTTGGGTTGATGTTGGGGGATGGCGGCGGTGACGATTGGTGGTGTTTGGTAGGCGGCAATGGTAGTGGTTGGGGGTGATTGTAACTGAAAACAACGAAATGCGTTTTGAAAATTTTGGCCAAGTTATAATTGAAAACATCCAAAATGTCGTTTTGAGTTTTCTTTGTAAATTTTAAAATTGTTTTCAAAAATATATTTTCGAAACTAGAAAAGAGAACGCATTTTCACTATTTTGAAAAATCGAAAACAGAAAGCGATTTGAAAATAGCAAAGAGAATATGCCTTTCTATTTTCACTATGGTTTGGAACCAGTATCTAACAAAAAAATCTATTCGAAACTCATCATATGACACAAGTAATCAGAAGTTTTAGTTGAAATAAAGAAACATAAATCAAAAACAAAACATAAAGAAAACAAATTAATCTTCTTCGTACCTCAACTCTTATCGGCCCCGTACACCTCCCACTCCAAATGCTACTAGAACTTGAATGAGTACTAAGTGCTCATTTAAATACAGAACGAGAATATATAGTGTGTGCGTTTGTGTATAGAGAGAAAAGGTTAAGAATAGAGTGTTACATCTTGTCTGTAGTAGAAGTATTTGTTGTCCGGAGTAGGTAATTGAGTTCCCATGGCCCTGAACCAACTACGGCGAGGAGACAGAATCCGCGGACGAGACCTCCACCAAGGAAGTGAGGAAATTAAAGGTTGACACAAATGATTTCTCGCTCTCAAAAAATACTGAAACCACAATTTACGGAAGGCCACTCCTGAGTTGACTTAAGAGAGAGAAGGTGATTCTGAGATTTTAAATAAATATACACATATGCATTATAATAATTATACAAAGAACTGAGAAGGGGACGCTTTAGGTAGACTACAAGAGAGAAACTATGTCCGTGAGAGGTCGGATAATTAGTTAAATCTAACGAAACCTTATTTTAATATTAAGTAAACGAATTGGAAGGAAATTGTATTGAGATTTGCCGTCTTCCAAGAAAATTCCAAGAAGATCTATACAAATTTAGATTCAGCTACCAACCACATTATTATAATTAGGAATCCCACAAGGAAATTTAGGGGGTAATTGGTACGAAGATACACGGAAGGACCGTGTGTTCATCCTGTTGTGAAGACTAGTTATGAAATAGTGTGTTTGATGGTTATTTTTATATTAAAAAATAATTTAATTGTCCATTTGCTCGAAAATTCAAGAGAAATGATGCAAAACTAAGAGGGACGACATTCAAGATAAAATTATCAAAATTTCGGAGTAAAAAATATGGTGTTCTACATCATGGAATATGTCAAGAAGACTTAATATTAAGTTCTACTCAAAATTTCAATATGTCAAGAAGACTTACTATTAAGTTCTACTCAAAATTTCAACATGTCAAGAAGACTTGCTATTAAGTAGATGAGTTTTAAAGTTATACAGAAGAAGACTTTCTACTCAAAATTTCAATAAGCACGAATGCAAATGATTAATTCTAGATGGATTATTGATGCAAGGTCTTGAAGTTTTCTTCAAATTTTTTGATTTCTTGAATTTTCATTTTTGCATTAATTTAGAATGCTATAGCATTATAGAAAGTGTGAAAATTCTATTTTTCATTGATTGTAACCCAAAAATTGTTATTTGAATGATGAACTAAAACTATTTCCACGCTAATTAAATTACGCGTGATATTAATTGACTGAAAAATCAAGAATCGTAAATATCAATAACGACATTAACTTCTAAAATGTTATTCTAATTTTGCTACTTTTATACAAGTATTTCTCAAAATTCAAGCATATATACACTTCAATTCAGATTATCAAGTAGAAGAAAGAAAAGAAAGAAATAATGTGCATATAATGAAAAAGTCAAACTTAGGATCACGCTGACATCCTTGATGTTACGCATCGATGATCATAAAAAAAAAAAAAAAAAAAAAAAAAACGTATAAAAATCAGTAGAAGTAGTAGAAATCTACATATTTCATATGCCCCGATAGCCCAGGAAAAGCAAAAAACATTAATGAAGAAAAGTTTGATCCAAGTACAGCAAACAAGTAAATACAAACCATCCCCAAGCTATGGATATATTATAAAGACACAATATTGTTTGAATGGAATTTACCATTTAACATAATTAGGAATTCTAAACATTGAAAGTTCGTAGGATGAGTCTTTAGTTCGAGTTGTATTTCTTTGCATTCTAAAATAATCATGGGTGGAAGCCAAAACAATAGATTTTCATGTCCTAGAATTTGTAAGCTTTCAATATTTATTTTGCTTGTTTGGGTTGATTTGGCCCATTTAAGACCCACATAAGGAAAGAAAAGCCCAAATACATAGGTTGGTTACTAGTTTTCAAAGATTGGATGGGTCACCAATGCATATGTTTTTTATAAAAAAATATATAATTATTTTTGGAGTTAATACTTTTCAAATTCTCACTTTAAGACTCAAATTAACAAGGTTTATGATTACCACAAATCTTACATTTAGTTTTTCATAAAAAAGGAAGGTTACACGAAAAGGAATGTCGCTTTTTTAACTCATCTCCCCTCAAATCTGAATTTCATTGTTACTTTCTCTCAAATTGTGTTAGTTTTAGCTTATTTGCAACAAGGAAACACAAATACGTAAATACTACAAGTTTGTTATTTAAGGCAAAGAATTTTTCATTTTCATGTCAAGATGGATGTAGGTTGTGCAATTTGATTTTCCCTATGAATGTTTATGCATATTTTATGTGTACACATTGTTATTGCAAGTTATCAATGGTATATGTTAAATTTTTATGAAATAAAAGGTTCTATAACCTCAAGGGATTATTCAAAATCAAAGATTTCACATGCAATTTAACTAGGTTAAAATGTCTATAATATGAAGTTTTTATATTTTACAAGTGAATAGGCATAATTGTTTAAAGGGGGTTGTACCTAAGAAATTCTTCGGGGCTTTATACTCACTCCCACTATATGAAAATTTTCAGATTGAGTAGTCGTGGATGGATAGAGATTACATGGATTGTGGAAAAGCTAGGGGGAGGATAATCGAATCAAAATCCAAGGTCCCCATGAGTAGAATTTGCTTTCATGTCTACTAGGTTAAGACTAAAATAATGGATTTACAATATTGTTCGTGTTTTGAAATCTTACTTCATTTGGGCATGAAATTAAATTTTCATGTAACATTACGAATTGATATTTATTAAATTACGTTAGTTTTTACATGTTATTATAAGTTTTGGCGTGAAATATGATTGGAAGTAGAAATTTCAGCTTTTGTCCAATTTTCAGAATTTCACCCCAAATCAGATTCTACAAAGTTTTGGACGATACTGGAATTTGAAATTCCAATGAGTCCTGGCATTGGAATCAAGTCATTGAGATGTCAATAGGGTAATTTATGCCAATTTTATTGTGTGTAGTGTTCACGGCACTTGAGAACAGCTTTTAGCATGTGATTGAGTGTCCAAATGCATGCCAAAGTGTTGGAAAATTCTAAAAATTTACTATATTGTACTTGAATGAGTTTAAAAAATTCTACAAAGAATTTTGAATCGTGTACACTAACATCTGTATCCATCCATCCTTCCTCATTTTTTTTAACGAACCAAAGATAACTTGTACTTGAACGTAAGGGTAATCTATAAAATAAAAATAAAATAAGAAAAAAATAATTTAACCAAATTTTCAAAGATCTAAGAAGCACGCTTTTATAACCAATCCAAATCCTTAAGATTTTGAATGTTACAGCTAGGGTTTAAACTTTTCGGCAAACTTAACTGTCAATACCATACAAAAACATATTTTTCTTTCCTTTCTCTTTTTGTTGCTTTCATAAGTATATTGTAACTTGAATGATTACATATAATAGCATATGTATAGGCCAATATGAAACATGTGCATGGAAATTTTGAAGTACGGTAAAAGAATTAATTTCTACTCATTATTCAACAGCTCTCAATTGACTACATTCTAGACCCAGGTACACAAGATTAAGAAATTGTTTATGTCCAACGAATATGATTGTTAAAATCATGTTTCCAACTATTATTTATTTTGACATAATGGAAATATTTAGTTACTTAGTGCGAGATAAAGCAATGAAGTGGAACCTATTTCAGTCTTCTAAAATAATGTATTTTGGTTCTTATAATCGTCGGTAACACATAATTAGAAGAAACCAACTGGCAAGAAGAAGAAGAAGAAGAAATGTGGTCAGTGCGAGGGAGGCCGTGATATGTGCTTGCTTGAAATTTGAACCTGACTCTTCTCTTAGCTGGAAAGAACACATCCGAAGTGTTCTTGGAGAAAGGCTTCAATTATCGGACATGAAATAAGGGGGATTTTTATAATTGGCCTTGGTCAAACTTATCATTTGGCCTATCCATGAAAAGTCTATTTTGCCCTTAATGAAATGAATTATTATATTTTGAATCTTATATCCTTACTTCTAGAATAATTTTAATTTAGTCATGTCTTCTATTTTGAATTTTGCTATATAGTTTCATTTTATGATCTAACATATTAGAATAATCTTTTACATACTGTTCAAGTTTTTCATTGAATTTATTATATTCCTCAAATTCTATGTTGGTATTTTCTGATTTATGAATAATATCTTTTATTTCTTCTAACATTCTTTCTAATAAATTAAATAATTCTTTAATAGTATATCCTGACATATTACTAATGTAAACATGATAATAATATCAACATATATAAAGATGGTCAAGATATGATTCTTTAAACAAAGCATAATCATGATAATCCATGGGATTCTCTTAAAATCTTAGAAAAAATCGTTCTAACTTTAGTAAAAACTAGTAGTTTTACNAACATGATTAAGATATAATACTTTTAAAACAAAACATAATCATAATAATCTCTACGATTCTCTTAAAATCTTAGAAAAATTCGTTCTAATTTAGCAAAAATTGGTAGTTTTACCTTATCTTTGATCTGGTTCCTTATCCTTAGAACTGAGTGACCTTCTGAGCTCTGAATCTGCACCCAATTCCCTTCAACGGCCTTATGCCTCCACGAGATTGTTGTAATTTCAGCTACTTGCTCTTCACTGTATCACTTTTTAGAATAATTTTCTAGACTTATGTTAAAGAAAAACTTTGTTTGATAGTAAAATAAGAAAGAAATTTTTTTTTCAGATCTCTCCGAAATCTATGAGAATAAGATTTAAATTTCATTTCTATCTTTTAGAGG
>CAIGRN010126780.1:0-20122 GCA_903798345.1 Fraxinus anomala
TGGATTCAGGTATGTTTGTAATTTCGTTATTTTCTCAGATTCAACGTGGAGTATGAATGTTAATTAGGGTTTGTCAAGATTTAATTAATAAATCTATGATCCCTAATGTTGAATTTAAATCTATCATTGATAACTCATACACTAAAAGTTCGACAACTAGTTTCATATATTTGCTTAGGCAATTACTAATCAGTCTTGAAGCACCTCTGTGTTAAGATTAAGCGTGACTATTTAAGTGTTCTTCATTATGGTATGTTATGCCAGTTCTTGACTTCAACTTTCGTTAGTAGAACACTTAGAACATTGTGAATTGTTTAAAAGTTTGTTTTGTAAGTAAAAATAGACGATGTTTAAAAAAACACTTTTCTAACGTAAGTTGATAAGACTCAATCGAGCTGACGTAGCAAACAAAAAATCTACAATATGTTTAGACGGAAGTTGCAATGTAGGCTCCGTTATTTAATTGATTTTGTTTCTGTTTTTTGAACATTATATTTTCTTTCTCTTCCACTCTATTTTATTATCTTTATTTTAACGTAACAAAATACAATAGGCGAAAATATTAGAATATAGATGGAACCATTGGAGACCAATTTTAAACTTGTTCGTTTATTTATTAGATATCAATGACACATCAAATGAAAATCTATTTATTTAAATGTCATGTGGATTACAATTCACGAACTGCATTGAAAATGCTCTTACCAAAAATGCTATTAAAAAAAAAATTACACATCAAGATTGTGAAGAATAGAATTTCACCAAAAGCTTTTCATTTAATAGAACCATTCATGTTTGAGCCAATTTGATGGCCCTTCTTTCAAAAAAAATATTGCTTTGAAGTGAATTTTTGGAGAATGAGTGGTTAAAAAGTAGGAAAATTTTTGAGTTTACGTGTAAAATAGTTTATCGTGTGAATGTATTGTTAAAAATGAGAGAGTAGAATTTTTTTTTTTTTTTGAAAGAATGAATAACAAATAAATCATTCTTGAGTACTTGGGTGTATTCTTGCTAGTTGCTAAGCTTAAAAGGTTAAATTATGCGTGAATTAAATATGTATATTTTAAAATAATTAATTTTCTAATGGTTATTTTGAGGGAAAATAAAAAAGAACTTTTCTGGCTTAAAAGTAAAGAAGAAAGAACGATAAGTTTAACAAAAATGTTTGGAGGGAACTTTATTTTATTTTTTTAAAGATTTAGCCTAACATTCTTTTTGGTGTTTTAAGATTGAGAGTTGAGGGTGAAGAACGGTTGCTCCATTAATGCCTAAAGACTTTTGCAAGTAACTAATTCTTAAATGATCCCAAACTAGTTAAAGTAATTAATTAATGGCATCTTTTCCTATTTTACTTAAGCTAAGAAAATGAACTAGCAAGATGACATTATTTTCATTTTTTCAAAATTTTCCACCATGTATAGAAGTCTATAAATAGATCAATTATCATATGATAACAAAAACATCATCCCACAAGCAATTCTTCCCAACAAAGTCATGGCACCCTTAGTTACTCAACTCTTCTTGTGCTTGTTCCTCATTTTCTTCTTCGTTCCTTCAAATATATGTCTAATGGAGATAGAGGAGATAAATGGCGTAAAACCATCGCCATTTGAGTTTCTAAAAAATTTACAAGGGAGTAATAAGGGTGTTCATGTGAAAAAACTTCATCAACTCCGAAAGTATCTCAATCAATTTGGTTATCTTAAGAGTTTCGATGAAAATGATGAATTTGACGATGATCTAGAGTCTGCAATCATTACTTACCAACTCAATTACAACCTTAATATCACCGGAGTCTTAGATTCTCAAACGGTGTCAAAAATGTCAATGCCTCGATGCGGGATACCGGACATTATAAATGGCACTAACAATATGTACCACCATGGCCCCAGCCCCTTTCACATAGTGTCACATTACAGTTTCTTCAAAAACTCCCCCAAATGGCCTAAAACCCTACTCACCTATGGTTTTAAACCCGGTTTTCCTATCGAATTCATGCCTGCCATAGGACTAGCCTTCTACAAATGGGCTGCGGCAACAAATTTCGCGTTCATTCCAACTTTTATAAGTGATCAAAATGCAGATTTACATATTGCTTTCGTTAGCGGTGACCATGGTGATAACTCTCCGTTCGACGGCCCAGGAGGAGTCCTTGCTCATGCAAGTCCACCAACTTTTGGCCAGTTCCACCTTGATGCAACTGAACCATGGTCCATTGGCGCTGCCCCAGCAAAAATAGATATGATAAGTGTTGCTATGCATGAAATTGGCCATCTTCTAGGACTAGAGCACAGCAAAGTTGAGGCTGCAGTTATGTACCCCTATATTGGTTATGGAGTGGACAAAACAACTTTGAATGAGGATGACCTTGCAGGAATAAGAGCTTTATATGGACTCTGATTGCTATATGGTTGGTTAGGGCATGCATTTGCCATATGGGATTTTGAAGAAATAATAATTAACTGCTACTTTTAAATTCTCTTATATTTAGTTGACTAATTATATTCGTCAATAAAGTTAGTTGTGCAAACATGATGATAACTTTGGTTAACAATCATGTATTGTCAAAATCCGAGCTTTTGATATAAAAAAAAAATAGTTTTTAAAATGGACGAATATGATACTGTCCAGTAGGATGTTGTTTATCAACAAAGATCATAATGGTGGATTAAAATTGAATAATTTTGATGTCCTACATTGGCCAATACTTTTGGTCATAACACGTGATCTACTAACAATTTCGACAGTTCAAGAGAAACATGAAATTTTGGCAATTAAAAGAAAAAATTGAGAGATTCTACTGTGTAGATGCATTTATGAACACTTAATTGTCAATGTACATCACGAATCCTTTTTTTAAAATTCATATTTGTATTACTTATAACTTTTTCGCCTTTAAATAAATAGATTCCGAACTGTTTTCCATTCGAAAGTACAATAAATGCAATTCAAATCTTACAAAAAAACCCAAAACTTTCAAATATTTGCACAAATATTATGTTGTTAGGTCAGCTAATTGTTGTGGTCGATACATAGTTCCAGTGGTCCCTAAGGCTTAAACCCAAAAAATGTCATGTAATAAATTGTTGCCTAGAACAATCTTGTTACATGTACATCAAGTTTCACACTGTTGTGATGTGATAACTTTTTATACAGTGATTGTAACAACACTTTAAACAATTAATGATTCAAATTTTGATACATAATGGAGCATCGGAGTGTACAACAAGCTTTTGGAATTTCACAAAATATACCACATACCTTTGGGACACACTGTTCATTATTTGAATCATTTTTAAAAGGTTTTCATCAAAATATTTTATTTAAATTTTCTTACAAAACCCCAAATATTAGTGATATGCCACAAATAAATTTTTTTATTGAACGATTCTGCATCTTTTGATACAAATGAGCTTGTGTCTAATTTTTTTCCCCCCATATCATCTTCTTGATCTCCGATCTAACTACTAATACGAGTAGGTGGCTTGATTTTACAAATTTTCAACTATTATTGAGAAAACCATCCAAAGAATTTTCGTTTCCCTTTCTTTCAAAACTCAGTAAAAAAATAAATAAACTTACGAAGAATCTTGGCAAAATAAGAATTAAAAATAAAATATTTATCCAGTTGAGAAATGAACCTTAACAACAACGTGACAAATAATATTAGATTATGGAACCACATAATAACAAAATTGTTTAATTTTAATCAAGAAATTCCATTGGAATAATCAGTACTTGCACAAGAAAAGACACCCTGTCCCTTTCTTTAATAACAAGAATTTTACTGATCCAACTTTGTAAGCTGGTTGGGGTTTCCGTCTACTCGAATACGAACAATTATTTCCTTGCCATTTTACGGTGAAATTGCTAATTTAACCCTAGTATAACAATGCTATTAAGATTAATCTCTAGAAATAAATTAGGGCATTGAGGTAAACTTCAGAATAGTATTGATATGTTGAAGATTAGTACAATGTTGTCCAAATTGAAAAATCCAATTTCCAGACATATAACAGCACTGTCCTGAACCTTTTATTATGCCTCGATAAAAAGCCTCAACCTCTTGAATACACTTGAATCATCAGTTCAATTCATCTCTTGCAATATGGTGGATCCAAAATATGCATGGCTCCCGTCCAACCTCCAGCCTGACGATGCAAATCCGGATTGGATGAACAAAGGTACAGACGAACCATTTCATTTAAAAGTTTAAACTATTAAAGACTTTCCATCAAATTCAAATAATTTTCATTTTCTTCATCAAAATTATGATATGTACACAAAACATTGGTGGCGACAAAACTTAATTTCCGAACCTCTAAAAGTTTGAACCGGCACATTTATTTGTTTAAATTTTTGTCTTTTCGACAGGTGACAATGCATGGCAGCTCACAGCCGCGACGCTCGTGGGCCTCCAAAGCGTACCTGGGCTAGTCATTTTGTACGGTAGCATCGTCAAGAAGAAATGGGCAGTGAATTCGGCCTTCATGGCTCTTTACGCCTTTGCTGCGGTCTTGGTTTGTTGGGTCGGATGGGGGTACCACTTGTCGTTTGGACACACATTCTTGCCTTTTCTTGGAAGAATTGATGATGCATTGGATCAACATGATCTCTTAAAACAAGCATTTCTTGGGAAGTTTCCTACTGCAACAATGGTGTATTTTCAGTTTGTTTTTGCAGCCATAACTTTGATATTGATAGCTGGGGCTTTGCTTGGGAGAATGAATTTTATTGCATGGATGTTGTTTGTACCACTTTGGCTTACATTTTCTTACACTGTTGGTGCCTATAGCATATGGTGCCCTACTGGATGGTTGTCCATTATGGGACTTATCGACTACTCGGGCGGATATGTCATTCACCTCTCCTCGGGAGTGGCCGGTTTCACTGCAGCTTATTGGGTAATCTAGAATACAAATTCTTATAATTACTGCTTCTGAAACATTTCCTCTATAATAAAAATTAAGGGAAAATTCTTACATCGATTAAACGGTACGTTTCGCAACTCTTAGTAAAATTGGCATTTTAAGGAATCACAAGTCTTTTCAAATGAATAATTTAATCTGATTAAAATTCAAACGAGAACATGAGATCCAATATTGATGTTCTCAAATGAGCACCATCTTGCAAAACATGTTAAGCCTTAAGGGATAAACCTATCGCTTTTACTGTTGCAGGTTGGACCAAGGGCGACGAGGGATAGGGAAAGGTTTCCGCCGAACAACATTTTACTGATGCTTGCAGGGGCAGGGATACTGTGGATGGGATGGACAGGATTCAACGGCGGAGATCCATATGTTGCAAGCATTGATGCATCACTGGCCGTTCTTAATACCCATATATGTGCTGCTACAAGCTTGCTAACTTGGCTCCTATTGGACATTCTTTTCTTTGAAAAACCGTCTGTTATTGGTGCCACTCAGGGGATGATCACTGGTCTCGTTTGCATTACCCCTGCCGCAGGTAAATTTTCTAACAATGTATATATGTTGAACAATGTCATCTGAAAGTTGAAGTCCTTAGAAATAGATAAATTTTATTTGATGAAAAACTACGAATTCGACCAACAAGACAATTTTAGATAAAATAATTCGAGGATACTCGATCAAGGGTTAAAGGGTTTGTTACTCGCTCGACTAATAGAGTTTTTTCATTATGATAACCAAATTATTTTATGTTCCCAGTTAGTAATTGTAATTTTCATTTCTTATTTCAGTTTAAACGTTCTACCTATCTGTCTTTTAAGTTAATAGAAATGATGACATGACACGGAAAATTTGTTTTATATATTACTAAACAAAAACATGTCTTGTTGGGCATGTCGTGCTTTTATTTATTTATTTTTTCAATTTCAAAATACGAATTGTCCAAAAATACATGTTTCTGGACATAAAATTATGTACTAACAAATTTTTTTATACATCAACATCGTTCCATTAGTCACGACAGCATTTCGAACATTCAACAACGCAGAGTCTAAATGTAAAAGAAAATTTTAATCAATTTTGATAAGTATTTGTGATGCCTTATAACATTTGAAATCCATGCACTTGAAAAGGAGTGGTTCATGGATGGGCAGCCATAATAATGGGAGTAATGTCCGGTTGCATTCCCTGGTTCACCATGATGGTTCTCCACAAGAAAATCTGGCTGCTAAAACAAGTCGATGACACCATGGCCGTCTTCCATACCCACGCTGTGGCTGGCAGCCTCGGTGGCATCCTTACCGGCTTTTTCGCCAACCCGAAACTCTGCAGGCTATTCTATTTGGTTCCTAACTGGGAACACTATATTGGCCTTGCCTATGGCATTCATAATGGCACCGTCAAGGCAGGGTTTAAGCAAATGGGAATTCAACTTCTAGGAATTGTGTTTATTGTTGGAGTTAATGTTGTTGTCACAAGTTTGATTTGTCTGTTGATTGGACTTGTTGTTCCATTAAGAATGTCCGAAGAGGAGCTCATGGGAGGTGACGATGCTGTACACGGGGAGGAAGCATATGCATTGTGGGGAGATGGCGAAAAATTTGAGAAATCTTTTCTTAATTCAGTGTACGGCGTTGAAGATCCCATGAATAAGAATGAGGGCGTCTAAGATTATGTTTGGCCAAGTGTAGAAGTTACTTTTTGGTGACTTAACATAATTTAGCGTATGACATCGAAGATCTCAAGAATAAGAACAAGGCCTTGACACGCATGTCTATTGATTTATGTAGCATAGAATGCGAAGAGAAACAACATGTGTGATATTTTATCTCAGATATTTGAATAGAGATTCTCCATTATGATTAGTTCTCAATCTTCTATATTAAGATGATTAATAATATTTGATCTTGTTTCTCACCAAAATAGTATTTTGACAAGTGGATTAATGGCGTGGATCTTGATATGCAACATAGCCCCCTTTTTACTCCACTTCTCTTTCCATTTTTATACGATAATCTACGAGGAATTAGATATGAAGAATGAACGAAAGAGATTCAAGGCCCTTGTATGTAATATGACAGTAATCTAGGGCCAAAATTTCATTTGACAGATCGAAAATTGGATTTGTTTCGCTTCAGAACTGAAAATCGTTAATTTAGCAATTTCATTCTCGTTGCTGTCGAATTGGTCTGTTTCCATTTGCATTTTCTGAGTGAAGGGTCTCGGCAACCTCTTCCCCTAGGGTCCCTTTGAGGAATAAGAAGTTGTTAAGAGGTAAAATCTCACATCGAATAAAAGATAAAAATATAGATCAATTTATAAAGATTTGAACTACTCCTCTTAATAAAGTTGACTTTTTAAGATGAAACCCAAATTCTTAACGGACGTAACCATAAGAATCAAATGCCAAGAATAATTAAACAGATATTCAAATAACCATAAGTACAAAATGAGAAATACGGATGCAATTCTTCATTCACTTTATCCTGTAGCGTCTTGTAGCCCAGTACTTCTTTTAGCATTCGCAACAGGCTTTCCGTATTAGGACCATAAACGTCATTGTTCACCTTGATAAATATCACGGAGGAGGCGATTCTTGTAATTTGGGATCACTAATAGGGACGGGGACGGGGTTAATTTTCAAGAGACGGCTCCAAGATTATATTGGCACCACATTTTTATTACACTTATATATTCCTCAATCTTTGTTCGTCGTAGCACTTAGATCCCTAACTTTTTTCTATCATATTCTTATCTTCAATCTTTCACTAATTATCATATCTTGTCTTTGATGATAATTTTTGTCAAAGTATTTTATTTCGTGCTTTGAAATGAGAGAAAATATTTTATATCGTGTTTTTATATATATTTATTTATTATAAACATGATGGTTAGTAAGTCGTTTTATCCATTTCAATGAATTTTTTGGATAGAAACTATTACAGGATACAAGATGGGTTAACTAATGGAAATTTGAGGATAAAAATGCCACGAAAAAACTTTAAAGATATAAGTGTTATAATGAATAAAAATTGAGAATTTTAAATACAATTAAAATGTGGTGCAAAAAATAAAAAAAAACTGTGATGTTTATTCGGACAGGAACCATGTTTCCTATTCTGCCCCGATTCCCAACGAGAATGGGACGGGATGATGTTAGAGTATTTAGAAACAAAATCTCAAAAATTTATTAAAAAAACAATAATAAGAGTAGATCATGAAATATATTATAAACCTTGAAATTAGATATAAATATTATGACAACCTTAGACTAGGTATAAATTCGGAATATTTAGTGTCTTATTTAATGTGATTTTTCACTTTCGGCTGCTGTTAATTTGTCTTGGGCAAATCTAGACATTCCATAGGCTAAATTATTTCCCAGTGTTTAGTGCCATGCCTGCTCGTGAACCTTTTTTTTTTCACTTTATTAGATTCCTCATCAATTATAATTACCTAATGGTAATTACTAATTATTCTGTCTGTCTTATTTTGCATTATTTATTCTCTTTTGCACATGCTATCATTTGATTTTAAAACTTTGAAACTATGGGATCCCGAGTTCAAAATGTACATTCGAAGTAGTTTGGTTATTATGGAATTCACATCAAGAAATGGATTTCTTACCTATAACTGAGACGGTAAGGTTAGCGCTCCGAAAGGAAGTAGCCGTGAGCTAATGAGTGTAGAAAGAAAAATCTTGTTCGAATATTTAAGCATCACACATCTAGGTTCGATGTTGCTTACAGACGAGGAAAGAATGTCTGCCCACTCATTTGTAAGGAGGAAGGGAATCGCCACAGCGATTCAAATAGTCTAGTCAACCATTTTAACCTAGCGTTCTACTGATTGTCTATCTTTGATATTATGCATAATCTCTACTATGGATACTAGAAAGTCTTCAAGATTGTATTATAACGATAAAGACATGTCTCCGAATATGACCATCGAATTTGCCCATCAAGCACTGACATGGTTCGTGCAGGTTTTTCTTCTGTATTGTATCCAACGTCAACTTAAGTGGCAATGAAGGAGGTATTAGGTTCCAATAACCAAGATAAAATGAAAATTACTTTGGCATCAACCTTCGATGGACAATATATATACTACGATATGGACTGAATTTCGCATGGACTATATCATTGCTCGATCAAGAAACATATCGTTATAGATCCAATCGTCGTGAACGTAATAATATAAAATGACTACTATAGTAGATTAATTATTTAATTTTTTTGGTGTCTATGAACTGTAAAAGCAAGTTGGTTTTGGCTCTTTAGTTATCATTTAGGTTTTAAAAAAATAGGGTGTCATGTGGCGTGTATAACTTTGGAGAAATATATGTAACGTGCATGTTAGGTGATTTGTTGCTCCACTTTTTTCCTTTAATTAATTTTCTTTACATTCTGACTGTTGTCAGAATTGAAAACTTTTATACCATCAAGAATAAATTTGACCGACACCAAAGATTATTATTTTATAGCTTAAATAATACTGATTTAAAGCTCCTCTAGCTGCTACTTGACAAAGATGACGACATGTGTCCAATAAGTAAGTAAAGATGAGTCGACTGTTCAAACTTAATGTGATTCGAGACGAACCAACCCTATCATTGATTCATTGGTCTAGCTGGATAGGTACGTTGTGTCTATGCGCCTAGTCTCATCTTTTCCTATGTATCGAATCTGTATATATCGAATCATTTTGTATGCATCGAAAATGTATGGATACGCCTGGACGTGATTTGGGTTGAGTCGATTTTGAGTTCAACCCAAAATCGAAATTCCAATTCAATTGTTGAAATAGAACCAAATCCAACAGTTTGAACATTTGTCCAAATTAAAAAGATTTGTCTATCCAAAGTTAAAAAATTTGTCTGCCTATAAAATTAAAAAAATAATAATAATTGCTTGCATACATACTAATAATATATATATAATGTAAAATGGTAAAGGGTCGGTTTTCTAAAAATCATCTTGTATATCCGATAGTGACTAAAAAACAATTACAGCAAAATAAAAAGCAATACTACAATCTAAATCTAGAGTTTACAATAAACAATTCTTCTCCCTGCACTTTTTTTTTCTTTTGGAATTGGGAGTTTTGGTAGAAAAAACCTAGACGTAAATAAATTATTTGAGAAATAATTATATTTATGTTTTTATTATTTTATTTTTAAAGTTTAAGAATATGAGTTTTAAAAAGAAAAAAGAAAAAGTATTAGTGGCTTAAGTTGGTTAATTAACGGGTTGGTTGTCTAAACCACAATCAGTCTGACTCGACTTTTCAATGGTTAAAATTAACTGAATCAAATCAATTTTTTGGTTCAAATCAACCCAACTCGATTTGGTTTGGTCGGTTTGATCGATTGTTTTGCCCACCCTTGTGTATAGATCGAATCAATTTTTAGGAATCAAGACAATTTATATATGGTTGAATTAGCAGTGTTCAAAGTGGTCCAACTGCTAAGTCCTAGGAGAAGAGGAATCAGAATCCCTCCCCTTTATGATTGATTCAGTGTTCCCAAAATCCAAACCCAATTAACAATTTTTGTAATAAAATACATCCATATAGCATCATGCATTGTATCAACGATAGGGCACACATTAGATGAATTTGTTATGAAGAATTATTTAATGGTTTCAAAGTGTAAACTTTTCGTTTAGAAAAAATGTGTTATTAGTCTTTAATCTTTGAGCTATATATCATAGCAATTTGGTTTCAACTTTAAATTTAGATGTTTGATTTTATATCTTTCTATTTTATTGCGTCGTCGATTTTAATTGATAATTTTCATCCAAATAACTATTATAATGTGACGTGAGAGATGCATGTTCACGTTTTGAAAGTTATAAGGAATAAATTACTCTATCAACTCGCCTCACCTTCGTACTACTACTCCACCACCGGCCCCAATTTTAAGTTTTAGCTGTTTAGGGTGGCCGGTGGAGGCTAGTGGTGGTCTAATAGATTTACACGTGTACATAACATTCAAATTTTTTTTATTGTTTTATAATAATTCATATCTCGACACTATATTTAACTTTCATCGAAGAAATAAAACTTCGTAATAGTAGCACATCGTACATCAATGGATGTTTGTAACCATTTATATGCTTAGAAATTTGGAGTTAAATGCCAATTATGTACACACTAAGCAAAATTGTCTTTTACACAATTTCACATAAATTATCACAAGTTGCACAATAATAAACTAGTATTATAATAAAATCAGATGAAGATATATGGATAAATAAATTTCTTGAAAATGAATAAACGGATAAGATAAAGATAAAGTCGTATGATTGACTTTAGATGTTAATTTATGCACATTTGATGATCTTATAAGTAAAGATAAGTACTAGAAAATATAATTAATGATGGATTTAAATATTTTTTATTAGTCTCTCCATTCTCATGTTATGTTTACGTGATCTATTTTCAAATGATATGTCAAATGCACAACATTGATTGATTGAAAATAAAGACATATAGTCCGTCTATTCAATATACTTACAAATATATAGATTGTAAATTGTCTCTATTCATTTTGCTCGAGTTTAGATACTATGTTCTTAGTATAACTACTATCAATTATACTATTGCAATGTGTGAACGCATGACTTCATTTTGAGATTAGATAAATCTATGTATAGTTTTGACTTGTGACCAATTTTACTAGCGGTTCATAGCCTGGCTTTAGTTGTCCTAACAGAAAGTTGTGATTGTGTTGGACGATTCTTAAAATGACTTGGACCCAATTCAACCTGATCTACAACATACAATTCTGGACCTAATAGGCCACTCATTGGCTTGATAAATCATGTCAACTAGTGTGTGACTTACCATTCAATAAATTTTAATGTCTCCCTAGTAAATTCGTCATCATACCAGTCTTTATACACATTACCAGTTTTCCAACTTTTCCATTGACATAACATTTCAAGGTCTGTGCTTATTGTCAGATATCAAGAGTGAGAGCAATTATTACTGTTATTTGTTTCATACATATATGAAAACTGAGCGATTTTGCGGGCAACGGTTTTGGAGTTGAATCAACTTTATTAGTCATTTTCCAATCCATGTAGGCTCCTTCTGTCAGTACCGTTCAGATTAAAAACTAGAAAAACAGTAAAAATCTAAGAATTTAACTTGAATTTTTTTTTTAATCATGTCAATTAAAAAAAGGACAATGAGCTGGATCTCAACGTTGTCACCAAAGTCCAAATGAGCAATTCTACGAGTATTTGTTTAGTTAAAAAAACATTTTAGAAGAAACGGATTTAAATAGATTTTTATGAGAAGTACTTCTACTAAAAGAAGGCTCCGAGGGATGATAGAGGTGAAAGTGAAACCTGATGCCTCGTAGTTCCATAATGCTACGTCTTCTTTTTACCCTATTAGCCCTCACTTTTCTCGCGATTCATTTAATATCCTCTTCCACTCCATCCAATTCCATCCCACGCCAACACTCGACGTGCTTTTACTCCAAAGAAACGATTTTGAATTATAGAATATGGTAGAATTGAATAAATAATATTGTTTTAGAGATAATAATAACATCCCAACTAATTTTACTATGTTTAGAGTAATAGAAAAATCAAATTTCTTTTTCTTAATACATTTATTAAGGTTGTATAAATCAATCATTTTCTATTAATATGCATAAAATTCATTTTATTGTGCTTGTAGAAAGCTTCAATAAAGATGAATGTTTCAAGCGGAAGAAGAACGTGTATCATTATGCTGGATGTTTTTTTACGGACAACTTACTACACATATGGCATATCCCATATGCCTCATATTTGTTCCAATTTAAGGAAAGTAGCAAGAGAATCTGTCTTTTCAGCTACCACAACACTTATTCCATCACCCCTTTACTAGGTAGGGGATTTTCAGATAAAAAAAAAAATTGAGTTCGAAAGAATTGAACAATCCTACGAGGCCAAAAGTATTTTTCATTAATAAGTGTGTGTTTAGGCCACATTATTTTTGGAAGAATGTAATTTTGAAATAGTAGATTGATGGATAATGTATGGTTGAAAATGAGTAAAAGAATGAAAATGAAAAATTTTAATATGGCTCAAACATGAATAAGTAATTTACTTATTTAGCAGAAGTTGATTTTTTGAGGAGTGGGTTTTTTATTTTTATTTTTTGATAATGTTAAAAAGTGTAATTAAAAAAATAAAAAATAGAAAACAAATTCTTGTTACATTCATTCTTGAAGAGCACAAATTCAAACCTCCACGACAAGAGCACTAGTAACCGACACGTTTCGCGACTTACCCCATGGACGGTAACCTGCAGGTGCAAAAATAAATAAATAAATAAATAAAATCCTCATATTTTGTAATTAACTTTTGGGGTCTCAAATTTCATTTCATTGCATTAATAAAACCGTTCCGTTCACAACTTCCGAGGAAATAGTGAAAACAACAGTTTAGCCCAACTCTCTCGCTCTCTCACTATATTACTCCGTCCACCCTTTAAAATAGCAGAAAGCGGGAGTTAAGTGGATAAAAGCAATTGTAGAGAGAGAGAGAGAGAGAGAGAGAGAACCAGATTTGAAGATGGAGGCTTACTCCAAATGTGACGTTAGTTTAGTTTAATAAAGTGTGTGAGATTTGAGTTGGGTTTTGTGAAAGAGTGAAAAAGGTACCTGAAAGTGACGTGAGTTGCCGGAAAATGACGACGGGGATGGTGCAAGAAAAGAATCTGGAGAAACATATAGAAAAGCAGATGGGTTGTATGACTGGTTTTCTTCAAATCTTTGATCGCCACCAGATTTTGACCGGGAAACACCTCTACTCCCCCAAACGCCTACCTCCTCCCTCGGTAAGTTTTTTATTAATTTCTATTATCTCTTCATCCTATCTGGTTCTCTGTTAACTAATTTCTAGTACGTTGGAAATTTCTAATAGCCTAATTTTATTTAATTTTTGGAATTCAGGGTGTTCTTACTTCATCTGAATCGGGAACATCGGCAGCGACATCACCGGTGATATCAATGGAATTGGGAAAGCCAAACCAAGAACTACCTAGAGTGTCTCCGGCAGAGGAAATGAGATCTCCAGCGCCGGAGTTACCGCCAAAATCACCCCTTCCACTGCCTATATTACCAATGAAAGAAGGCTCGAAGTCTACGTGGAAGTTCAGCAAAGAAGCCCCAAGGCTTTCATTGGATAGCAGAGCCACCACTGACGACAAGGGAAGCCTTCACCCGAAAGAGATCCGCACAAGCACCACCGTATGCGGTGGTGCAGAAAATGTAATGGCGACCGACAGCCAACTAAATCGATCTCCAAGTGTCATTGCAAGGCTCATGGGCCTCGAGCCATTGCCAGCTTCATCAAATACGGAGCACGAAAAGAAGCCCGAGCTCCGAAGATCCGCCTCTGAATCAAGAGTTTCAAGAGATATCTTCCATTCTCGATTCATCATGGACGGTAACAATTTTCACTTGAAGCAACCAATTCAGTCCCATTCCAACATTTCCAACTATGCAGCGAAAGACAATGGCGCTTTTGAGGTCACACATCATGCAGACCCATTCAAGTATGTTAATAAGGTTCAGGAGCGGAACCGAGGAGGCGTAAATCCATTGACGTGGAAGACTCCGCTTCACCGGAAAAGCTTCTTTGATTCCGGTGACATTTTTCCGGAGCCAAAGCAGACTGTCTCAATCTACGGCGAGATTGAGAAAAGATTGAAAATGAGAGGAATCGATGAACCTTCTAAAGATTTGGAAACACTGAAGCAAATCCTCGAGGCACTCCAACTTAAAGGACTCCTTCATTCCAGGAAGCCTTCTGAGCAATCTCAAATCGGTTACAGGAACTTCGTTTACGATCAGTCACCGGTGGTGGTGAAACCTTTGAGATCACCAATGGCGTCTCCAACCAACCGTAAACCAGGAAACGGTTATTCGCCTTCCAATGACCGAAATCAAGTGCGAGGAATTCGCCGGAATCTTGACCTCGCCGGTGAAGTGAGTCCCCGGACTGAACGTAATGTGAGGAGCCCCACGAGGCAAGCTAGAAGCTCAAGCGCACCAGCTCGGAGTGAGTGTAATGAAAAGCGGTCAAACTCACTCATCAAACCTAAGCCGCTAAGCGTTGAAACTCGTAGCAGGACTAACGAGTCAACACAGAACCAGAAACTTTCTCACATTCACTCGCCGAAGCTGAACACGAGAAAAACCGGCTCACATCAAACCGTCACGAATCAGTCGCCAAGGAATAAGAAATCCACAGCTGAGATTCATCAGAAAGAGAAAATCACAACCATCGTTACAGAGGATGAATCCTCCACCGTTTCTGAAAGCACCACCAGTACATCTTCTCACACCGATTCAGAGGTAATGCTCATTTCGATTTATTAATTAATTCAAATTTTACATCTAATTAACTCCATTATAGTGGAAATGTCAATCACAGAGGTCAAAAATGGCGGAACACAAAGATGGAAGGAGTTTACTGGATAGGTGCGATAAACTGCTCAACAGCATAGCCGAAATGACCGCAACCGATTCGCAACCGAGTCCGGTCTCCGTTCTTGACTCGTTCGAGTCACCATCACCTTCGCCGATCACAATGAAACGTCGCATTGATTTCAAAGGTAATCATTTATCTTCTAAAACCGCAAAAACTGATGAATCGAGTTATTTAATATTCCATTATTAATAATTAAATTCTAGCTCTCCTGCTATGAAATTAATGGCTGCTGAACGTCCATTGGAGGAGAACTGGCTAACGGGAAAGGGTTTAGGGTGTAGGAAAATGTATCACATGACGAGGGCGTACGTAAGTCACGTGGTAAGGGGAACAAATGGTGACGACGATGGCGTTTTTGCTCGAAAAGTCAATGTCTTTTATGGACTTTGCAAGTACAGTACTCACCTTCAAATAATTAATTAGTATAGTAGATTATAAATTTATCGAGAATAATAATATTATGCTCGACTCACCTAATTAACTAATTTCAATTTACGGGTTTTTTCGAACTCACTTAAATTTTTTGAGAATAATGTTAGCCTCGACTCAATGTAGCGAATTTTGAAATATTTGTAATAAATCTGGATATGGTTGCTTGGTTGTGGATTGTGGAACCAAAATCTGATCTGAATAAATGTGGAATTTTTTATGAATGGACACTTGTGGCCACAATTATCGTTTTATGTGGTCGTTTCTGAATGTGTACTTATTTTTTCATTATAAGATAAGAAGAGGAATTAGATTTTGTGACCACATAATCCAAGTTTGAACAAGGATGCTAGATTCTGCATTTACTGTCTGAACGTAAAATTACTTTATATTTCAGTTCTTGAGTATTTGATCGACTTTAGTACGAATAGAGGGTTAAATTCGTACAAGTGACGTGATTTCTCGTTTCAGTAGATCTTTAGCAATTAACTGGACCAACTTTTTTGATGTTTAATAATGTGACAGATCAATCAGGAGAGTTGGAGGAAGAGATGTGGACTCCAGTTATATCCCCAATGCAAGCAAAATGTGAAGAAATATCAGAAGACTCTGATTTTGTTTACATGTGTGATATACTGAAAGCATCTCAATATCTCCCAGAGGATTCGGATATATTTATGTTACTAGAGAAGCAACAGTATCTCGAGGGGAAGGACACTTCCAAAGTCTCTAGACTCGAAAGAAAATTAATTTTCGACACGATTAATGAAATCCTCGACTGGAACAGACAATTGCCTCCTTGGAAGTCCGTATCATGGACCCACGAAAATATTTGGTCTGAATTCCAAAGAATTCGAGAGAGGGATACAGCTGAAGATTTGTTCGAGACCATATGTGGGATTCTGAAAAAAGACCTAGCCGGGGATGCGATCAACGGGTGGGGAGATTCTCCCGTGGAGATGTCGGAGTCGGTATTGGACATTGAACGGTTAATATTCAAGGATTTGATCGGCGAAACAATACGGGATCTGGCCTTATTAGCCAGCAAAAGCAAATTGGCTGGTATGCCTAGGAAGAAGTTGGTTTTCCAAGGGAAAGAAAGGGACCTTTGTTTCTTCAATTCTTACCATTAGTATTTTGCTGTGATTTTGTTCAGATCTTACTGTTTCTTGATTTCTTTAATGCTGATAATTGGGGAACATCTCCAACGGTCACTTTTTCACTTTTGCAAGCTGTAAAAACACAAAAATCAAGATTGCAGAACCCGTATTTTTATTGCATGTGTGATGTTGCTAAAAGAAATTATGGCCTATCATGTGATCAGTACATTTTTGTTTGATAAAGGACATATTTGTTGGAATTTGGGAGTGAAAATCTAGTTTATTTTGTGTCCAAATCTAATAGGTTTTTTTTGCTTGATTAAGGTTTAAGCTCTGAAAATGATGGGCAAGAGGGTGTCCCAGTTTGAGCACGCCTACGACATTTGGGTCCTCAGCAATATGTGGGGGGCCGAATCTAGTTGTACATGAATTGATTGATTCAAACAATACTTAGGGTGGGTCTGGTATATTATAGACAATGGCTTGGTGAAGACTTGCCCGTTTGAAGGATGAATAATGCTAATGGTACATTGTGGGATTAACATCATTGTGTACATTCTATTAGAGCTCAAAAAGTTGTGAGTGGGAAAGTGTTTTTTTTTTTTAAACTGTCCAATGATGTATCAAAATTAAACGTGTAGTGAATCCTATCTGCAAGTCCATTTAGGCGCATGGGAGGGTATAGTTTGTTCCTACTATAGCAAGGGACTGATGAACAACAATTGTCATAGGCACTATTAAGCCTTCAATTTATCTTTGTTTCTTGAGTTCTCTATATTTGGTGTCATCATAGAAAATAAAGCGAGTGATGAAAGTAAATAACTTAATTTTATCAATTTATAAAATTATTTCTTTTGAAACTTGCTTATTTTACTTATAAGTAAAATTTTCGAGCTCAAACCATGCACCGAATCTAAATATTTAAAGTTCTACTTGATTTTTTGTGGAATTCTAATAGTTATGCTAGTGTGAAAGTGATTGTTTGAAAAGATTACAAATAGATATTTAAGTGTGTAATTAAAAACAAGTGTAAGAAAAAAGTGATTTCTTGATCAAATTTTCAAATATCTAGACAAGGTAAGTTTGGTTGTATCTTTTAGTCACACGAATCACAGTTAGGATGTGTTTGGCAAATTTCATGGATCGATGTGGCTCTGAAAGTTGAAGGGTCAAAGGTACCTTTGACTACAATCATACTGGCTCTTTTTGCTAAAATCTTGTGATTAATTATTCTCAGATGTCACATTCTGACAATCGTTATTAATTTCTTGCAAAGATGCATTGAAATCTTCAAGAATTTGACCAACTATAAATATATGTAAAAATTGTTTCAGATTTATTTATTTTTAATTATAATCAGTAAAAAATTATGTACTTTAAAAAAAACTTCGACTTGTAATTCTTGCGAGTGGCATTCTGTCTTTTGTTTCAATTGTACATACAAGTTTGTTCCTAAAGACCTAAACCTTAAAACTCGAATTATAATTCTTGTGAGTTGAGCTTTTATTCATTTGAAAATAACTTTTGAATTGTAATAGAAAATAACTTTTGAATTGTAATAGGAGTGGCAGTGTCTCTTTAACCCAATTAATAATTTTTGCGAATCGAACTACTATTTGTCTTTGTTATTGAAACGTCATTCTAATGCACGTTCAACGTTGCCAATTGGAAGTCTATCTAAGTTCCAAACCAAAGACATTAGTAGTGTTGGAATTAATTGGGTTAAATAAAATGTGGGTCATTGCAATTAATTTGAGAGAATTGGAAAAGTCTCATATATAGGCTCATAAGTTAATAAGTTCATTTTAAGTATCTTATATATGGTAAAGAATCTTACGTCGAAAGTTTACAAGAAAAATGAGTTGTTTAAATAGTGGGATGTGTGAACAAGTTATAATTTAACAAATGACCTACAATTTGCCTAACTTTGGCTAGCCAAATGCTAGCAAACTAGTCACCACTGAAGTGGTGTTTCGCACCACTCGCGCCATGCCTCGACACCGGCCCCGGCTCCGATCGTGGCCCGCGCACGTCACAAAGTTCGCATTGGGCGCTTTAGAAGCGCACGTACGCATTGTCACGAGGAGTTGGGGAGTCTTATAGTTTTCGAAAATGGACTCATTGTTCAATGAAATGACAAGGGGGGGCTTAATGAGTTGGTATTGTAGGTGGTGTCACTTCGTTCTGCGTAGCAGTTAGTTCAATTGGATGTACGCGTGGCATCTGCATGGCTGGTGACTATTCAGAAATTGGTGAATAGGTATGATGAATAGACACTACATTTCATGGTTTAATATGGGCCGTCAAATCATGAAATGGTGCGATCCAAAGGCTAAGACGGATCAGACCAAGTGGTGCACCAATTCATGAAATGTCACACGCCCATTCAATGAGACACTTCAATCTATATAAATAGAGACCTCTAAATTCGTTTTTTACTACACCAAATCAATTAAATTCAATTGATANTGCACCAATTCATGAAATGTCACATGCCCATTCAATGAGACACTTCAATCTATATAAATAGAGACCTCTAAATTCGTTTTTTACTACACCAAATCAATTAAATTCAATTGATATCTAATTTCATTCTCTCTCCAAATTCTTTCAAAAATATTCGTAGTTATTCCATTCGAGTACGATCTTTCTTTGATTCAACCGACAAGATTGGTATTGTGCAGCATCGACTTAGGAAGGAGCGTTGTATCTTGGGAGACGACGTCCATAATCCCGTTTGCACTTTTATTGGAGGCAAAATCTGTCTTAAGGAGATTTGCTTTGATATACATCACTTCATCTTCTTCTTTTCCTTTTTTTTTTTTTTTGCTCATTTTTTTTATTCTTTCGATTGAGATAGTCGAATTTCCAACAACAAGTAGTCATGCTAAGTTTACTTTAGTAGGGTTGTGAACAAAGAAATGGACCTACATTATCAAAACTTAGAATTGGGCCACCATGTGAAGGAACAAAACCTGTTTTAAGGTGGGGAAACCATAGGTAGTTAGGTACTTTTATGGGTATACTCGAAAGCTCATAGAGGACCAATCCCAAAAATGAGTAGGATAAATCAAACTCGTTTATCTGTCGTGTTTAATAAGATAGATCGAACAATATTTGATTTGTTTCAAAGAAATAAAAAAAGTCTATCATCTTCCCTGATCTAAAG
>CAIGRN010126798.1:0-14155 GCA_903798345.1 Fraxinus anomala
ATTTCATTCATATCTAGAATCTCGTGAGGCTTAGCTTTCAATTCATCAGAAAAAGTTTCAGGATCATCAAGGGCTTTAGCAACCCTTTGTTGGACGAATATGACCTTCGTTTTCTGCTTCCAAATCGAGTAATCCTCCCGTCTATTGAATTGTGATAATTCGACCTTCGAACCCATTACAGATTCTGTAAAGGGATGGTTCTTACTCGTGGACATAAGTGGTTTTCAATTATGAAAAATCACTTAAGTTGCAGAAAAAGTTTTGAATTTTTTTTTTGTGCAATGTATGAAAAGTAAGCAGGAAACGGAATGGAAAAAAACAACCCTACAGAGTATATAAACAGATTTACAGAGTAATATTCATCATGCAAATAAAAAATGACTGGCAGAGGGTATTAGGAACAATCTCACCAAAGATACTGTGTGTAACAATATTTAAATTTTCACTTTTGTTTAGAAACTAGAATACAATCCAGACCCAGATTCAACACCACCAAACCATCCAAGAACTTCAGATCAGATTAGATCAAACGTACTGCACATTCAATAAACGGATTAATATGAAAAAGAAAGTTGAAAACGAATCACAGTGCCTTATCCACAGCCTTAACATGCTCTGATATGACAGTTGTTGGGTTTGAAACACCCAAATAATGCACAAACAAGAACAACAGACTCAAGAACACACACTGCAGAAATGTTAACCCAATTCGGCTATGCCTAATTTGGGGGGCTCAGCTACCAGCCCAATCCACTAGTACACCAAGAAAAACCTTCCAGAGAGGAATTTACAAGTGGAACCAAAATCAGACTATTACCAAGTTCTAGTCATAGATTGAACAAATGATCTCTTAAAACTTCTACAGAAAGACTCAAACCTTATTGCATAAATCACAAGAACAGTTACTAATCAAACTAGCCAAAACAATTGACTCAAGCTGCTGCTATCATATGCGAAAAGAGGCCCCAGAATTATACACTAAAAAACCTCTTAATCTATGGAAGCAAGAAATCACGCATAGAGAGCTCAATAAATCCAGAAGCCATTTTCTCTTCTCTATCGCCGGAGCACACAACAGAATTAATGAAAATCAGAAAGCCAAGAGTCACTCCAAACACGTTAATTAAGGCTCAATTAAATCACAGTCATAGATCAGATCAAACAGTTCACAACCCATGTGAGAAAACACAATCCGAAAACAAGGGCTCCAGCCAATAGAAAATAGCCATGTGGACATCACCACTTAAAACATTGTATTTTTGGAAACACGTTTTATAACTTTCAGGCTCCCAAAGAAAAAAATGAAAAGAAAAGTGAGTGAATTCAAGTTTAGCTGACATGATTCTGATTGCAAATTATTTCTGGTGTGGCAAGAAGGGTGCATGAAGGCAACTGTGAGGTCGCCTTCAAAGTGGGATTGGGCGGTTGTATGATAGGCGGAGAGACGATGAATAAGTAGGGAGAAGAGAGAGAGATATGATGTAATTTTATAAAATCAACCATCTGTGTAATTGCGTGTGCAAATGACGGAGATATGTGTTAATGGTGGTGACGGTGGCTGTGGGTAGGAGCAAGATGGGTGTAGGTGGGATAGAAGGTTTTTTTATTTTTTTGAAAAAGTAGGGACTATGATTGCAATTAATTTTTTATTTTTTATTTTTTTTTGATTTTATTTAAAGATGAGAGTATATTCGTCATTTTACAAGATTTTATTGAGAAGTTAAAACAAAAGATTGTCTCTTGCAGTTAAAAATGTCGTTTAGGGGGGGGGGGGGTTTGTCAATCTAAAAAGATAGAGGGTATTTTGCAATAGAAGCAAAGGTCGGGAGGCTTTGCGTCAAAGACCCTTTGTCTCCAAATTGACCTAATTATATAAAGATTGTAACTTCTTTTTCTTTATTAATAATGTGTAACAGTCCATAGCTCGCTTTATGAAGCATACTTACAGTTAATTAGAATACCGATCGCAATTTGTGTTTTAAATGTTAAATTCGATATAGAGTATAAAATTAAAGTGGATGTGTGGAGAAAAAACAAAGAAAAATAAAATTTGGCTGGAAAAGTTAAATCACCAAAAATTAAGGAATTTCTTCCTCCTTTTCCTTGGTAATGCAAGCAAAATAGCAACAGTATTGAGAAAGATTATGCAAGTATATATAAAACGATAGAGCATATAGTGTCTATAGATGTCTTGTTAATTCTGCCATCAACTTCTAGCTAACAAGCGCTTATCGAGTTCTATAAACCGAACCTTCGGATGTTGAGGTTGAATTGCGGTTCCTGCAATAATCCAAGTTCAAATCTTTATGAGAATCATCATGAATTTCTATACATACAAAAGAGGATCAGATTATTATTATTGTTGTTGTTGTTGTTGTTATTATTATTATTATTATTATTATTATTATTATTGTTGTTGTTGTTGTTGTTTTAAATTACACTTGAACAAGAGTGGCTAGATCCAGAGTCTCTAGCTTTATGAATTCTTTGTGGAGCCTCAATTGCTGGATTGCTGCTACTTGATGTAATTTGACTTGGTAGCAGTCTTGGAATTGAACCTCTTAATAAAGATAGCTGCAAATTACAATATCGCGGACACTATTGTTGAATCATCTCATTTATGAACTCGAGTTATTATCAAAAGCTATAAATTTTCATAAATGGGTTGCCGTGACCGTAAGACTTCAAAATAGGCCATTTTTCTGCTCTTAAAAAGGGAAAATGAGTACATACCTCACTTATGAGTTATGACTCCCTCTTGACAGTATTCAAAACTACTGCATGGTACACTGTGAGCTGCTCTCTACTAGTGTAACAGCACACGATGATGAGGGAAAGCTCGACACCGGTGTCGAGGACGTGATACTGCAAGGAAAATGCAGTCAAGGCATTGGCGGGACTTGAGCCGATCCACCCAACACGGGTAACCTTAAGATTGATGATGCTGCCGATGAAGACGTACTAGGTAATGCCAGTGGACTCATGGGAATGTTAATGGAAGGAGACATTCCATACGTTCCGATACAAATGGTAGATATTTGTATTGAAATAGCACTCTTCGAGTCAGTGCCCAACTCCTGACAATACAAAACTTCTCAAAAAAACATGTCCCTCCCCTTACAGATCTTTTCCCTTTATACCATAATTCTCAATGTAAATAACAGAATGTAAATGGCAAATAACAGAATAGCCGACCACCTCCGCAAATCTCTCAACGGTGTCAATTCAGCTCGAAGTCGTTGAGCCAGCTCGGCTTCTTACGATTCCTGACCTCACGAGCCTCTTCTTTTGGATTCTTCTCTCTCTCTTTTCCCTCCTGGTTTATCTCAGCATCAAAACGACATTCCTCCCCAATCGTTTCAGCTTGGTTTATATCTCCTTGGGCCTCTGGGCCAGCCCACTTCCTCAATTGCTCTTGGACCAGGCCATCATTCAGAACCAAACCAGCCCACTTACCTTTGTTATCACATTCCCATTCTATATCGAATCCCGACTCCGGTCCTTGGCCCAACTTGCAGAGCTGGAAATAGATTTGGAATCTGCATTTCTTGATTCCAGCTTGGAAAATGAGATTGGAACATAAGACCTGCTCCCATGTACATCATCTGGTGTTCAAAAAAACAAAAAAAAAAAAAGCACTATCCAATTCATTTTTATCAAGCTTTTGGGGGTCCCACAAAGCATATTTACAGATGAATTAATTCCTTTATATACATAGATGGCGAAAATAATGTAACTAAACTTGATATTTTCATAGCATCTTCAAGAGGTAATTATTATATATGTACCTGGACTTGATTTTGTAGGAACTTGATATATTTTGTAGCATCTTCAAGCGTTGATTTCTGAAAAGAAGAAGAAGATTGAGTATATCATCTACCAGTGTAGTACAAGTAAGATATACCCGAAACCAAAAAAATAGAGAATTTTATAAATCTTCATGTCAAGCTTTAATCTAGCCAAGCTCACTAGACTTGACTTTGCGGAACCAATCTTCTACTAGCAAGTGACCCATCCATCCCAAGAAGGATGTGTGCAGTGTGCTGATACCGTAATTACAACCACGGACTAGCAAGGTAAGGATGCTCCAATTGTTTTAATTCCACAATCTAATGTAGGACGTATACGCTTTGCAATCACTCTTTACCACATTAACGGACCTAACTACAATTGGGAACGAGTTATCAGTTAATACTTAATAGTGGTGTACAACAAGTTTGACACCCTTTGAAGTGTCAAAATCGAGACCATTGATTTGAGTAAGTATTGTTAAAATAAGCTGTAAAACTGTAAGCCATGTCAAAGAGTGCAAACAAAATAACTAAATGACCAAATTAAAACGAAAACAGACTGCAATTAAGCGAAATCAATGTATTTTTTTTTTTGCCCGTTTTGTAATTAAAACCATTTAAAATATATATTTAAATTCATACTAATTAAATAACTATTTAACTTTTTTTCCCCGAAGAATGAAACCACTAAGCTCTTTCATGTCCTTACCCTTTCTGTCATGTTATGTGCTTCAGCAGAACGTGACCTTCTCGACTTTCCAGTTTCACCAGTTATCTTCAATTTTTTTCTGTGACATCTCCCTGCAAGCAAACAAACAAAAGCACAATTAATTGCTCAATCCTTAGCCATGCAAACACATAGTTTAGTCTTTGAGTCTAACCGACATACCTGTACTAGTAGTAGAATTTGTACATATTTGATACGCAGAACCAAACATTACACGATAAACTGAACTACATTTGATTAATCATATTCGTATAAAATAACTGGCGGGTTTCTTATGTAAAGTAAGCAGGCTTTGATTGTGCTTTCTACACACCTTTTTCACTTGTTTGAAGTACTAAATTTGACTAGACTAAATAGTAAAACATAATCCAATTCATTAGTATAAGTGACGTGTGACCTTCGTACAATAGGCAAACTTGCAAAATTGACATTCTTAATCATACATAGAAAATCCAATTCATCTACAATCGAACTTCGACCTCTCTCGAAAAATGAAAATCAGAAATATGTCGATAGAATTGTGACCTCATTCATTGATCGTGGCTTAAAATCGAGGGTTAACAGTGATTATACGTTTACCTTCGAAATCAGATCACATGAGTTTAGTTTTTGCTTTGGAAAAATTCGATACCGTCACAGCCAGCTTTAATTTCTCCAAAGCAGTAAAACTCAGAAGTATTTCGACGGGATTGTGACTATATTCATTGAATGTGGCTCGAAATCGAGGATAAACGGTGAATTTGTGTGATTTTGGAGATTTTCAGCGACATAGGTTTGTAGAGAGAGAGAGTGCCGTTTGATTGTGAGAGGATTGTGAAAAAAATATTTTAAATATAGTACAGTAAGATTTATATGAGTTAATTTGGTATAGAATATTTAATCCAAACTTAGTGTATATTATATTAATTAATATATAAATTATAATACTAAATGCACTTGATTTATGAAAATTTTTAGGGAGTGTGCCAATTTTGAAATGTGTTTATATGATGTAGTAATTATGTAGTATTCCCAAAATAAATTATAAATTAAATTTTGACACTCTTGGATTGAGAATTAGAACTAAATCAAAACCTAAACCAAAATTATTAAGGTGTGTTTGAGCCACATTAGTTTGGAAGAATGTATTTTAAAATAATAGATTAATGGAGAATATGTGGTTGAAAAAGAAGGAAAAATTATTGATGTGATGAAAAATATTATTTTATTGAAAAATGTGTGATTAAAAATGAGTAAAAGAATGAAAGTTTAGCGTGAGTCACGACGTTAATTTTTTTTTTTTTTTTTTATAAAATTGAACCGAACAGCTCATTCTGATAGGTGGCAAATGAGCCGAATAACTCGTTGACTTGGCCGCTCGAATTTTTGAAAGACGGCTCGTGAGCGGCTTGGGCTCGTCGAGCACGAGCCGAGCCCAAAAAAGATGAATTTTTTTTTTAAAAAAGATTCATCTTTAATAAAAAAAATAAAAATGGACGATCTCGTGGCTCGTGGGCCGAGCTCGATCCATGAGCCGAGCTCGTATGCATCCGCTCGACCCATTGCCACGTCTAAATTCTGGTTTGATTTGTTCACCCCTAACAAAAACCCTCGCATTTCAGGGCTAAAGAATACGAAACTTTCGCCTTCCAGTTGTTCTCTCTCTCTAAAAGCAGCACGAATCTATGGTAAAAATTCAAAATTTCCCTGAAATATTAAGTTTTTATTTCGTTCAATTTTTTGATATGGTCATGTGGTGAGTATTTTATTGATTTATGGGTTTTCAATCATTTTTGTTTTTTCTCTAAATTTTTTATTTTCATTAATTTGTTTTATGTTTTGATATGGTTAACTATGTGGTATTTAATTGATTTATGGGGTTTCCGATGTTTCTTTTTCTTTTTTAATTCCAGGCATTGCCAAATCAACAGACTGTGGACTACCCAAGTTTCAAGCTTGTAATTGTTGGCGATGGTGGCACGGGTAATTCTCTTAATTTCATTTCCGACAAGTTTTGATTAAAATATTAATTTGCCTACTACTTTTTTTGGGGTTAGAATTTATATGTCTGGGATGAAATTGGTAAACTATCGGCTTATGATTAAACCCACCTTGTGATTTTAATTAATTTGGTTGGTCAGTAAGTGTTTTGGTTTTTATTTCTTGAAGTTGTGAAGTTTAGAATGTGGTTTGGGTGCCTGGATGCAATTGCTTGTATAGGGCACATTGATATGGGCTTTAGAGTTTGGGGTTTATTCTGAGATGAAGACGACATTCTCATTTATTATAGTTTCATGTTTGTGAACATAAAGCTTGGATCTAATTTGAAGTTCAAATCGCCACCAATGTGTATATTTATGTATATAGGTTGTGCATTTTCGAAATTTAATATGAAAGACCTCATTAATGTTATTCTACACAGATCAAGTAGTTTGTCATGTTTTGAACCCAACAGCCTCACAGACTGATATGCACACGCATACAAACTCGAAAAGAAAATAGAAATAAAAGATAGAGCAGAGATGAAATTAATTTTGGACCTTTTGATTATTGTGTACATCCTGTTGGATAATTTACAGAATCTCCATTACTAATCCTTTGCGTATCTTGGTCTTCCTAACCATCCACGCCTCTATCACTACTAACCGATCCTCCGATCTACCCCCTGCTTTTTTCTAATTTTGTATTCTTTTCACTGAAGGGAAAACAACATTTGTGAAGAGGCATCTTACTGGTGAATTTGAGAAGAAATATGAACGTAAGCCCTCTGGATAATATTTTTTTCTTTAGTTCTGGATTTTTTTGTTGCATTATTTTCTAACTGACTCTTCCTTTATGTATAGCAACTATTGGTGTGGAAGTTCATCCTTTGGATTTCTTCACTAACTGTGGGAAAATCAGGTTTTATTGCTGGGATACTGCTGGTCAAGAAAAATTTGGTGGCCTTAGGGATGGATACTAGTAAGTATAATCAGAGTATCTCCCATTATTTTATTGGTTTGTGTAGAGTTGTAAACCTTAAAATGCTTTCAGGGTTACGTCTTGTCTCATGTAGTAAAAATGCACATGGCTATCTAATTGAGCCTTTTTAAACTCTGTAATATGTAATGTCTTTGTTTTCATTTTTTTTTTTATTATTATTATTATTATTATTATTATTATTATTATTATTATTATTATTATTGTTAAAGTTACCATTCGTTGTCCTTTTCCCTGTCTGTGATGTTTAAATATCCATATCCATAAAGCATGTTTCTGATGTTTTATTTTTGCAGCATCCATGGACAATGTGCGATAATCATGTTTGATGTCACAGCTCGGTTAACATACAAGAATGTCCCTACATGGCATCGTGATCTTTGTCGGTGTGTCCTTTCTTCTACTTTTAAGCTTGCCACCTTAGATTTGGCTGGATGTCATCTTGAGAATGACATAGTACTGACTTCTCTCTGCTGCCTATCTCAGGGTTTGTGAAAACATCCCAATTGTTCTTTGCGGGAACAAGGTCGATGTGAAGAACAGGCAGGTGAAAGCAAAACAGGTTACTTTCCACAGGAAAAAGAATTTGCAGTATTATGAAATATCAGCAAAGAGTAACTACAACTTTGAGAAGCCTTTTCTTTACCTCGCCAGGAAACTTGCAGGGTAAGTAACTTTAACCTGTTTCTATGACAAATACTTGAAGCATTTGTTGTTCACCAATATGTTGGTGGACATCTGTAGTGCAATATAGTTGAATGACTTCCATTTTTTTGGCTGCAGGGATCCTAACTTGCACTTTGTGGAATCTCCTGCTCTTGCTCCACCAGAAGTGCAGATTGATTTGGCTGCACAGCAGCAGTAAGTCTCTCTCTCTCTCTCACACACACACACACACACACAAACAAGGTTTTTATTCTTTGGTAAATTTGAAGCCATAGTGCTTATACCAGCTAAAACCTTTGTGAACCATAGTAGATGGTAGGTTCCCAACAGTCTTTGACTTAGTATGGGCACATCTTAGTGTAGAACTTTTTCTCCTCTCATATTTAGTTAAGATATTGAGCATAATTCCTGTTGAATGTTCTCAGGCATGAGGCAGAGCTTGCTGCAGCTGCCAGTCAACCCCTTCCTGATGACGACGAGTCATTTGATTAAATTGATCTTAGCCTTGATGATACTTCGTGATGCATTCCTTCCATATGGTGATGGTTTACCAATTTTTCTTGCCTGATTAATGGGATTCTCGTGTCAAGGATTTCTAGTCCTCAAAGTGTGAGATTTAATGGTATATGTAGGTGCTTTTGAAATATCGATGGATTGTTGTGATCTGCTTTGCTTGTGGGAAGATGTTCTTTTTGTCATGTCTTCTGAATGTTTGAGATATTATTTGTACGATGTAGGTCATATAAACATTTGAGTAATTTGTTGATACATTGCTCTGTTTCCTGAGGAGATTTTGCTGCATGCACTCCATTATCAATGTAATCTTGCTTCCCAGTAGTTTGCTCATAGCTATTTTGTTGTTGTTCATGGGCTTGAATTCTTGTCTGTGCCATGAGGTTTGGCTGAGGTTCTCACTGCTAGACAATGTGTAGGGTGTTTACAGGTTGCCAGCATAAAAGCATTGTGTTCCAACATAAAAAATTTCCTCTCTATTTGGCCAAGAAATATGAACTGTAAAATTCTACAAAATGACATTGATGAAGGATAAGGATAAAATGTTTTATTTTCATTACTGGTAGATGAAAATGATAACATCTCGTGTTTTAAATTCATCTTAGGTGTTGTAATTTGGTGTAGTAATTACAAAACGTCACCAATTGTGGTTGATCGACCACTTCACCATACTTGGTCGACCATGAGGAGTTTGGAGATTTGACTGTTGATCACACTATCAGACAATCCCAAGAACTGAATGACGATTATGTTCCTCACTCACCAAATGTTCAAAATGATGGTTCGTGTATTTAAAGACTATCGATGTTTCTCTACACGTGGACAAGAGCCGATTTTCACGTGACCAAAGTCGACTATTTATAATTAGTCATCGAAAATTCTTTCTCCTACACCTTGTCCTTTTTAAGGTATGTCAATTTTCTTCTTGATATAATTGCTCTAATACTTGAGGTCGGATGCGGGAGATAGCCCTATCCGTTCTTCTGTCGGTAACTAGGTTGCAGAAGTGGTGGCACCACGTTGTTCCACTAAGAAAGTTGAAGATTTGCTATAGGATAATTTCAACCGTATGTTCCACTAAGAAAGTTGAAGATTTGCTATGGGATAATTTCAACCGTGATGTTCAGAGTTCATGTCGATCGATGAAGACTAAGAGTGGGACCCACCTTAACACGAGGATCCCTCAGCTCGAGGAGCTCTTGGTTGGTTGGTCGGAGAAAGATCTTGTGCCATTATATGAGGGAATGGGAAGAACTGACCCATAGCCACATTAGCATGTGCTGTCATTGAGACCCCCCAAAAATTACGATAAGTACACGACAATAGAAACAGCTTTCCCTCTCCAAAGAAAAGCCATAGAAATAATAATCACATACCAACTAGTTGAAACCCCGAAATTCATTCACCGGTAAACACCATCACCGTGTTAAAAAATCAGCACAAACATAAAAGCCCAAGTTGATCCGAACGGAACCACGGAACACAGTACAATACAACACTTCTTTTTAAAAAAAATTAGGAAAAAGATAGCTCAAAAAATATATATGAAATGTTAACAAATATTCTCATTATATAGAAGCTGAGTCTGTAAATGGTAATGATACAAAGATCACTGCAGTGAAAGAAAAATACATGAATGGAACTTTCACCTAATTTAGGGAATTACTTAAAAAAAGAAAAGCTAGCAAAAGGCTTATTCATTTGTAAACAAGTTCAGAACCTCCATCGATCCTCCTCCTGTTTGCTTAATATTTAACCACCAATGGAAGAGTTGTAGGGTGTGGGAATCAAGTAAAGACCATTTTTCCTCGGCACAGTTATTCCTTCTCCCTCGGACATGTCGACTTCATTTCCCTTAGGAAGTTTCCAGTCAAAATGGTAGAGAAGTTGAGCTAAAGGAAGCTCAATATTTGCCAAGCCAAAGTTCATACCAGGGCAGAACCTCCTTCCTGCTCCAAATGGAAGAAATTCAAAGTTACTTCCCAAGAAATCTACTGAATTGTTCTCAAATCTCTCTGGTTTATAGCTTTCTGCTTCAGGCCAATAATCTGGATCTCTTCCCAAAGCCCAGATGTTAATCATCACTTTGGTTTTGAGGGGTATTGTATAGCCATTAACTATAAATTCTTCCCTGCATGCTCTTGGAAGTAGAGGAATTGGAGGGTGTAACCTAAAAGTTTCCTTGATTACCAACTTGAGATATTTTAGTGATTGAACATCACTCTCTTCGAATGTCCCCTTTCCCTTAGCAACTTCTCTTATTTCAGCCTGTGCTTTTGCCATCACATGTGGATTTCTCATCAATTCTGCCATGGTCCAATCGATTGTGGTGGATGAAGTTTCGGTTCCAGCCGAAAACAAGTCCTGCAAGGAAAACAATTGTTATTGATGTTGGACTAATAAATGTAAAGAAGAAATAATAATTTCATATCGATAAAATACTTACAAAAATGATTGCTTTGATGTTGTCGTTAGTTATCGGAATAGATAGTTCTCCACTTTGTTGTAATCTGAGTAGAACGTCGACTATGTCTTCACCACCCAACAGGCCATTGCCTCTTTTGGTTTTAGCTAGGTTATCTCTATGCTCATTGATCATGGAGTCAAGAATTGAATCAAGTTTACCGCGCATCTTCCATAATCTATTTTTATTCCAACTCATGACTTGTAGCAACTTCGACGAAGGGAAAAAATCTGCCAATTCGAAGCCTCCAGCCAAGGCTGTTCCTTCCTTCATCAGCATTATCAAAGTGTCTTTGTCTTTCAGTACTTCACCGAATGCTGCTCTGCACGTCATTGAACTTGTAAATGAGAATACTCTATCAGTAAGGTTGATGGGTTTCCCAGAAGATGATTGGATAGTTTTCAAAAGATGCGCAGCCTCCTCTAGCCTTATAGTGCCAAATGATCGAACATTTTTGGTGCTTAAGAGCTCCAAAATGCATAGTTTACGCATTTGCCTCCAGTACTCATTGTATGGACTAAAAGCAATATCAGTATAATTATACCACATAATCTTACTTCCAATACTTTCTGGTCTATCAGCACAAGCAGGATCATGAACTTTTAGCACATCTTTAGCAGCTTCACGCGACGATATAACAACTGCAGGAACTTCACCGAGCTGCAAATGCACGACTGGACCATACTTTTTAGTTACCTTTCTTAGAGCATGATGTGGGGGTGCACCTACCAAATGGTGCATGTTTCCGATCAAAGGCAGTTTCCATGGACTTGGAGGCAATTTTTCGTTCTTGTTAACGGACTTTGATTTCTTCAATCCCTTAACTAAGAGAAAGACAAAGGATACGAAAAGCAAGAGAGTGGTGAAGTTGAAGGGAAGAAGATGGAATTCCATTATTTTTGGTACTGGCTTTTCCCCTCCAAGTTCAGTTGTACAAAATGCACATGAAATATCTCCTATAAATATAATAGATGGAAGATTATTCTCTTTATTATATTAGGTTGGTGTGTATCAATGTTGACCGGCAAATAATATATAAATATTTTATTTTGGTGCAAGAATCTGACCGCGGGTAACCGCGTGAAATTGTTTTCTTTGTTTTTCATGATTGTTCTTTCTTAATTTCCGTTGCTTTTCAAATTTGTATTGGCAAACATTGACTATCAAATATTTTATTCTAAAATAGCCCACCGAGATATGAAATTTTCTACAGTCAAACTTGACTAACATGGTAGAAAGGATTTTCTAAAACGTAATGCTAGACTGCAATTTTTTAATGGGGGTAAAAACACCAAGAAACATCCAACTTTGAGTAAAGTTTTATTTCAGTTACTCAAATTTTCTTTTGTTCTAAACTCAATCTCGGAGTTTCAAATTTCTTTAAGCTTGAGATCATATGACACTCTTTAAACTTAATCATACATAATTTTTTGTCATAAGATTTAACATCCCTTCATGCGTGGCAGACCGATTTTCTTGGATAGACTCTTTATGATGTTAGTTTAGTGCATTCACTAAACGACGACTAAAACTTGCATAATAGTAAAGTTGTGTTACTAAAATGTTATATGTAAAATAGCAGTGTGATTGAACAACTTGACAACTAACTAGTCTTGTAAAGTTCACACTGTCTATGTAAGAAGAATCAATTGTCATGTATGGAAGGATGTAACATTTTGTGACGGCCTGATTGGATCCATATCGGTGACCAAACTGAAATGAAATTAAGACATTGAGTCTGAAATTAAGAAAATTATGTGATTGAAATGAAACTTTAATCAAAGACCTGAAGTGTTTTCTATATATTTTTATCGAGCATGTTTGGCAAATAATCACCACTACTTGTGTGATTAAAAATGAATAGGGTGAGAATTTTACACAAAATAAGTAAGGCGACATGGGCTTATTTTTCGAACATGGTCCTCAATAAATTATTTCTAAATGCACATGTGCATGTGCATTTAGAAGTAATTTAACCATGTCTGGAAAATATTTAAGGCATATCCCTTCTTACCAGAAAACTTTTCTCCCATTTCTTTTATCAAAGGCATGTGCATTTAGAAGTAATTAAGCTTTCTCGGGTCTTATTTTATTTTGGGATAACTAGGTCCATTACGGTAAAAAAAAGAAGTAATTAGAATAATACACTTAAACTTAATTATATATCTAATTACAGTATTAATTATGCTCAAATCCATCCCGAAACACAGGCGGATAAACCATTTCCTCCTGTCTAAATTTTTTCTCTTCTTAAAATTTTTATTATTAAAATATTTTCGTTTAATATTGTATTTTACGCTACAATTATCTATTTTGAGCGATTCAAAATTTTGTTAGAAACTTCCAACGCGATCATGGTAAATATGTTATGGACGATATTTAAAAATAAAAAATTATCTTACATAAATTATTAAATGTAAAACTATGATTATTAATTTTTATTTTTATTTTTTTCCTAATCGATATCAATGTAAAAATTTATGAAGTTTAAACCATGATTATTAAGTTCATTTCTTGTGGCCATTTTCGACTTGTAATTATGAACTAATCATTTATTAATTTTAAATTCGAAAGATGTATTACAAAATGTATCGTGATAAGATAACAAAAACCTCACTCGAATAGTAAAGAAACATAGTCATTAAATATATCAAAAGTTTTCTTTTTTTCCTAACAAAAGTGACATGTAAGTCATTTTTTTTAAATTTCTGTTTTTTTGTTGTTTGTCACTTTTTCTTTTTTTGAAACCGTGACAATTTTTTTAGCGTATATCACTTTTTTGAGTGTTTGTCACTTTTTAATTTCTCACTTTTTTTTTTTTTAATTTCGTCATTTTTTTAGTGTTTGTCAAATTTTAATTTTTCGTCACTTGTTTTGAATTTGTGTCATTTTTAGTGTATTTAATTTTTTGTCACTTTTTTGAGTGTTTTATCATTTTTTTTTTGAATTTCTATTAATTTTCTGATTGTTTCTCTCTCTCTTTTTTTTTTTTTCTATTTAATTTATGTTTTTCACTTTTTTGAATTTTTGTTATTT
>CAIGRN010126801.1:0-15185 GCA_903798345.1 Fraxinus anomala
GGGTCATCCCACATGGACGACCCATGACCCGTATTTTTCTAACATATCCTATACTTCTGATAGAAGCGTTGGTCCCAACCCTTCGAGGCAAGTGAGTCATCAACTTGATTCCCCTTTATATACATATATATATATATATATATATATATATATATATATATACACGTCTCTATCGAATGAGAAGTGATAAATGATGTGTTTGAGAGTATCTTGAATAGATCATGATCCTCCACCACTAATGATGTAGTGAAAGTTAGGGAATTTGCCTCTACTCACAGTCCGATATTTAAAAAGGTTGCTTTAGTGGGATCTAATCTAAAATAGCTTGTAGCTTGACCTTAGGAATAGGGCAACATCCGAATGAGAAGAAAATATCCGAATATGGCGTCAAGTCTGGTAATGAATAATATGCATTTATCAGTATTGATCTTGTGAGATCCTACGGGTGGAGTGCACCAATACACTAATATAAGGAGATGGGGATAAGAGTTAGATAGATACTGAACAGTATGGTGATGTCAAGATCCCCATGGACAAGTTGAAATAAATGCCCTAGAGAGAGTATGATAGACCCTCCAAATGATGCGTCAAGGCTCAATAGTGATATCTGTGTACTTTGCATCATTTCTTGTAATCCATAGTGACCGAAAGATCATTAAATGAATGATTGTGTTAATATGGCCATAACATGGCATCATAATCTTCATAACTGGAATTGATGCTACATTTCCTCACACCGATTGAAGTCGTACTTGACACATATCAGCTAAGTGGTGTCATACCTAATCGAATATGCTACTACATATGAATAAGTGAGGGATGGTCTCTTTATTCATGCATAACTAGCATCGAGGGGCCAAATGATAGCCTATTCGTCGTCAAATAACATCTACTGGTAGTAAAACCTACCATAGTCTCCAGCTAAAGAATAAAACTCTAGCAGGTATGACGGAACTCCATATCAAACACTACATATCAATCGTCTATACTAAATGACAGACATAAAAATTTGGTAGCACAGTTATTGTCCGATATATCCCTCCACATAGTTCGACAAGGCACATCAGAAATAAAAAAAAAGACTCCCAATTTGCTTAGTCATAAGGGATGGAAACACCTATAGTAAACGGCCGATATCCCAACCAATGTCATCAAAGAAATCATGTACCCTAGCTTTCATGTGATGAGTATGTAGGAATAAGGGTGCTAGAGTAGAGTGCTACATCTAACGATCATGCCAAAAGAAAACATGTTCCACACTAAAATGCCAAGCAATGTGAGACTTAACCTATGGACCTACTAGCTTCAGTCTTTCTCCAAATCGGTAAAGTTGAGTATGGAACAGATGCAAGGAGAGGATGAGTGCCTTACAATATTTACCTAGTAAGAATTGAGCCCACAAGGATCGATGGGAGCTAAAAGTTACCAAGGCTTGAGGGAGAATGTTTCAACAATGTCTCGTAGCCTTTTAAAGCTCAATCTACCCTCATAGCCGAGAGGCAAAGTTCATTCCATCTCTTAAGAGTGTAAATTGTATACCTAATCATTTGAATCCCAATGAATCTCGCGAAAATATTCTTCAACTTCTTTACTACAATCTTAAGATGCTACATGATTTGAAGCGAATAAGATGTGATATGGGATAAAAGTGACCTCAACAATTTTATTCTACCCACATGTGATAATATCTATCTAACCAGCTTGAACTCTTATTCCTAACCTTGTTCATGATCTTTTGAATAAAGTCATTGTTCGCAAAAAATTGTGTACCACAAGCGCACGAATTGCGTACAAGTAATAAAGTGGACTAATAAGTCCAAGTTGTTGATCTCAAGAGAAATATTTACTTAATTACACTATAATTAATTTAATTCTAACCATAAAATACAGAATAAAATTTTGATATTGAAAATAATGAAAATACCAAAAACTCTACTAAATAATTAAAAGAACAAATAAATGTACAATAATTTCTCAAAGATTGTACAATCACTCAACACGTTCATTTAATGATCAAATAAGTGAAAGGTATTAAAGTAAATACACATAAAAATAAAAAAACATAATATTACAAAGTAATTATAGAAATTAATAAAGTTAGATTAAAGTACATCAATTATCCCAACATTAAGAACTTAACTCTTATCACTTTAGGATAAAATGAGAAAAGTTAGAGAAATACATTCCAAGTTGAAGAAAATAATAGATTAAATACAAGATAGAATGTAGAACGCCTGTCCCTTGGTTGGATTGTTGAAAAGAAGATTTGCTTGGTCTTAATTTTTCTCTAAAATCCCTACACTTTTCTTGTATTTTCTCTTCCTTTCTTCCTCCTTGTGCCCTAGCCTTTTGCCTTTAAATGTAGTGAATGAAAGTATGTAATGAATGATGGGGCTAATGGTTGAAATTTGGCTTATAAATTACCTAAAATTGTACCAAAAAATTACCCAAAAAGCCCTCAAAACTTTCAGAACTTACAAAAATGGGGATAATTTATGCCATCATAAATCGGCACGCGCAGTCTGGCATTCTTGGTGCGTGCATTACACAGCCAATGGACGTTTTGCCCATTGGCTGGAGCAGCCCGCACGTGCTTGGGCTTGTGCCACGCGCATGTGGGCCTTTACATTCCTCCATTTTGCTATTCAAGTTTCTACTAATTGTGTGTCAGGCCCCTCAACTTTTATTTTGTACAATTTTGTCCTTGAGTTTTAAATTTTCTTTTGATTATGCCCTTGATTCATGTTCTTGAACACTTTTAGTCCTTTTTCTTTTCCTCTTACCACGTTCTCCTTCAATTGGGGGATTTTGACCTATAAAGGTAAAAATTACATAATTGTGAGAAATTCGCTCATTTCATCAATTTAAAACTTGTTTAAGCCTCTTATAAGTGACACTTTTGTGTGAATAGTAACACCCTCAAAATTAGTTTTTGCTTGTCCTGAACATGATTATCTACTAGCACAATCAAATAATACTATCAAGTTCAACAAGATTAGATAGTTTGTTAAAATTTCAATGAGCGTAAATTGTACAATCAATTCAAAAAATATGCTTACAGTCACTTTTAATCATCACGTAGACTAGCAAAAAAAAAAAAAAAAACAAATAATGCTACCAAAAATAAATTGAGCTTATCCATATTTGATCGGTGTGTGTGTACATGGTCAATTTCAATCATCACCTAGACTCAGAAAAAATTGTAAAGAAGGAAAATTTTCAAATTTGTGCCAACTCGACCCTTAGTGATCTTTTTTCTTTTTCTTTTAACGCTCGTGTAATTTACATTTCCACATATATACTTCTTTCTTTCTTGAGATGTTAATCTATAGCTTACTCTAAAATTTGGTTGGGTCTAATTGACCATGTCAACAATCTAGACATGTGATGATTATCGCCAAACTTGAGTGCTTCAACATTTAACATTGTGCCATTCACAGGTAATTCAAGTTTATATTCTTAACATATAACTTTTGCTCTCTCTATCCCATACATAACCCGGATCCGAACCTTTTTTACTTAAGTGGCTTACGTCTTAAGCACGTCCCACACTCAAATATTATTCTTACAAAGGTTGACTTGATCATTGAAGTGTGCACGGTTACCTTCATTACCACATGAGATTGGCCACGTGCTTTAACGATTTATCCTCATGTGTAGGACAAAGGCCTACATGTAAGAGGATTTGGGTCTATTGGCCAGCCTCCCTTTACAAAAAATAAAATAAAAAAATGAGGTCAACATATGTAAAATAATTGTTAATTTAAGTATTAATTGCATGATTATTACTATTGTGGAATTTTTGGTTTGATTGCTATTCCTGCATCTGTCTGCATATAGAAACATGGTGGATTTGAAAGTGACTGCATTTAGCAATCCAAAGTAATAAAGTGCGATTAATGTTATTTTTGTTTCTGTATAACACGGATTGTAATTTACTCTTACATTGGGCTGCAATGAGTGACAGTTGCACGTGTATATGTTGCTTTTATAATGGATAAAGAAAATGATTTTAAAGGCTTAGCCCTTATTTGTTGTAGATTAAAATCAGTTTTTAAGTAAATTTTGATAAAAATTGATGAAATGTGTGGTTGAAAAATTGTGAATCCCATAAAATATATGATTAAAATTAATTATTAACTTTGAATTGAAATTAAATTTTAATCTGTATCAAACAATGACTTAATAAGTAATCGCTTTATTCAAGCCTTTGTAAAAGTCGTCGTGACACTCAAATATGTACTTAATGAATTATGTATGGCATTTTGTGTGTGAATGTTGGTCCAGTAGTCGGGGTTTACAGCTAACAACATTTGTGTTTCATTGTTTTGAAAATAACTTTTCAAAAATGTCCTCAAGTCGAGGACACGACAATTAACATTGGCTTTATTACACGTTATTTTGACGGGTTCTTGTATCATTGACTGAAACTTCGATTGTTGATATAGGGATTTATGCATAACATTGTAAAAGTTTAATAAATTTACATTTTTTGTCCCTGCCCTTTACGAAAATATAATAAATCTACGTAACATTTTTTTAGCATAATCGATCCCCAACCTTATAATTATGTAGTCCTTCTATTTAAATAATTAAAAATAAAAGAAAGCAATAAAACAACAAAAAAATAAAAATAAAAAATGCAAATAAAATTCAATAACGTTTCGAAAAGTACAAATAAACCTCAATTAAATACATATTAACGCATAAAAAATAATATATATAGGCTATCAATTTTTTAGGTATGCTCTCGAATTTTTATCCACTCATTTTTAATTCTTTTTTAACACAAGTAATCTCTCACAAAACACTGGATTGAATATCAAGTTATTCAAGAGCAACCAAAATAAAAGCACGATAAATAGTCTTAACATGTGAAAAACCTACTCAAGATGTGTGAAAATTGAGCCATAGTCGTGTATGAGAGCTGCCTCCAACGGCAAGTTGGCCTGGAGGGCACCGTCCCTGACTTTGGGGCGAAAACTAGCTTATTAAACCTCTCTTGGCTTCTACTAGGGCAGTCATCGATGCACATGGCTATCATCCTCCTTTTCCTTTCAGCCACAATTGCATTTCTTTCCCTTGGCACGGTGGCGATCTTCTAGATACGCTTATAACTATCTATTCCGCTGCATCATAGAGGGAGGTGGTTGGGAAGGTGTGGAAGATGGAGAAGAAAATAATTTCCTTTTTCTTTTAAATTGCTAAATTGAAGGAATGATCTTTGTCGAAAATTCTCATTCTAAAACTGACCTATAGCTAATGAATGAAACCAACTAGAAATGCAAATTGCGTAAGCGAAATTGGGTGGGTGACTTACGAGTCAACTAACGATTTTTGGGTGAAAACAATTAAAGAGACTTCGAGTTGCATGTTAATTTAAAGGTCTCAAATTTCAGACGCTAAAAATGAAATGTTTGTGACCCACAGTATTTTTGAAAGGTTTGAGATCTTTGATACAATTTATATTAGTATCTTGTTTGGTTCCCATTATTTTCAAAATACATTTTTTTTCTATATCTTAGTAATTAATATTTATGTACCAAATGTAGTATAAAAATATTGTTCATTTGTAATATTTCAACATCATAAAAAATTCGAATCGTTGATTTTTTAGGGCATAATTTTCTTTTCTTAAAATTTCATCCTAATTTTTTTTTTAAATTCATTTAAAACTCGTCAAATCCTTTAACAAATTGATATCAAATATTATTAAAACTGGTTGAACTGAACTTTAGTTTGAGTAATAATAAGTTGAACTTTGACTAAGTAATAATAAAAGCCTTTATTTCTCTCCAAATCACATTCTACAGTTCTCGTCGGCACACGAGTCTTTCGAATTCCCAGATTTTCTTAGTTAATCCCGCCTTTGCCTTTTAAATGGAGCAACGTTCTCTGTTAATAAATTGCTCTGCTCTAATGGCTATTGGGACATTCTATTGCGGTACGTTTCTGTAATTTTCATTCGCTTTCTATTCCTGAGTGTCAAATGGGTCTTTGAGTTTAACAAAAATAGCAGTCATTCTTCACCATATTCAATTTCAGACAGGAAATAGTTAGCAATTTATACTGTTTCGGTTCAAAAGTTCGGAAAGGCATAGAAAGATAAAAAAATAGAAGCCCATTTTGATTGTGGCATTTTCACAGTAACTTGGTAGTCAATCAACAATGAGATAAAAAAAGGTCAGGTGAATGTGTAAGAACATTTGATCGAAAGAGAGAATATGAACACGAATGTTTTTTCTCATGCTGGATAAGAAAAAAAGTGAAATGAAACTACATTCAGATGATTACTATTTCCGCATTGTACTTTGTGTTCTCTTATATACTTAACAAAAAACTGCTTTAACTATGGATACGGTAATAGAAAAAAAAATTGCTATGATTTCGGATATCTTATTGTGTCCCCTCTGTTTGGCATTTATTATGGTCATTGGTGGAAAACGCACAACAGCTATCCTGCTTATTCGAGTTCTCTTATGACCGGTTTTCTGTATATTTTCTGAACTTCGATGAAATGGATGCATGTCCTTTCTTTCTTGTTGAATATAGATGGAGATGGAAGATGGAGGATTATTTGATATTATACAAGATGCTGCTTTGGTATGTTTCACTTTGCAGTCATTCATTCCATAGATATTCCTAGTGGAAGTGAATGCGTTGTGATGCTGTGTCCATGTGTTGTCTAAGGCTACATGCTATCATCATCAGAACTGCTATCATGCCGTATGTTGTATCGGCTGAGTACTGGAAGCAGTGCATTTTCAGGAACTCTGAATGATCTCCCGGCACCCATGGTTGTTTGTTCCTGCACCCTCCCGACATCTTTGCACACATTGTCCAATATGGAGAGAAAATCTCGTACAATCATGAAAATTCTCAAGGGATGGGCCTCCACTTTTGCAGCATCCCCATGGAAATACTCAGTCACCTCTTTCACCAAGGATAAGGCTTTTCTTTCTTCTGCCTTAATCCTGATGATTTCATCTTCAGCGTCTTTAAGAAACATTTCCATCAAATCGAAAAATTTACCTTGTATACTTTGCTTCTCATGTTGCAGAATCAACTTGACTTTCTCAAGACCCATTTCAAGCTTGGAGACATAGCTACTCAAGACATCTGAGTCCATTCCTGCTGCCTTTTTAACATTGCCAAGCTCTTTGCTTAACCCTGCTACAACTTGCAATCCTTGCTTCTTAAAATCCTCATCTTTAAATCTGAAATGTGATTTATGTGGGAGGCTTTTGATTATAGGATCAGAGCCTTCGCCTTCTGACCTGATAATCTCTTGGACTACAAAGTGAAGTAAGGTTATCTTACCATCTGTTCCCTTTATGTCCACTAATTTCAACAAAGTATCAAGTTTAAAAGCTTTGGCGCCACCACGGTTTGTACCAACATTCATACGGTTTCCTGTCCTTAGAACAGCTTCAAGGAGTTTAATAAACAGACGACTATTTTTCAATTCTTCACTTGCTTCCTGTATTATGTGACAAGCTATGTGTAAGAAAAACATTCAAGGAAAGGATAACTGAGATTTCCAATTGCACTGAAATAAAAGAAATTAACAAAATCATTCTATCAAAGCCTTATCACAATAGTGGCCGCGTTAAAGAAGTTGACAGTACCTCTAGTGTCTGAAAGGACTTTCTCAAGTATTTTACTTCCGTAGTGAAGTTTGCTCTGTATAGCATAGCCTCCACTCTTCTAAAAGCAAATGGAATATCCAGTATTGCCTTGAGGAATCGTTCTGCTGTTCCTAACTTAGAGCTATCACCGCTGTAGTCTTTAAGTTTTATTTCTTCCTCCTTGGTCGGTGCCATCTTCACTAAAGTCTCCAGAAGCTCCGGACCCAGTCCTTCTGGATTTCCTGCAACATCAAAACATACATGTGTGTGATTGAATTCACTTGCCAGACTCCAGAAGTTGAGTTACATTATAACTAGTGATCAACTCAATAACAGCCATCAGTATTCCAATGGCGTTTGCATCATATACTGACATTCTAAGTACATGTTTGGTATGTATGCTGAAAGAACTAAAAAGCATAATAACCGATATTCTAACTTCTATTTCTTCTTTAGCACTCTTGAATACTTCCTACCAACCATACCATAGTATTAGCATTGCATGTTTATTATGCATTACACATCTGAGTATGTGGAAGTAGAAAGTATCATGGGTATCACTTGACTTATTTATTGAACTAGTAGAGTGAGAGGATTAAGTATGCCTCTGAAGTTGATTTCAAGAGCTATCTATATTTTACAGTCGAGATGCAAACTTTTACCAGTATATGCAGTATGCAATCTATGTTTGGGTGTCATACAAATATATGTCCAACATTCTGCTGTTATCCTTGAGTGTCTCCGAACAAAAAACCTGATAGAATCAAACCCACCCCCTCCCATGCACAAGAGCCTTCTTTGTCATTTTTGAACCATTATTTTTATTATTGTAAACCACTAACTTGACTTGGAAAATTGTTGATTGCCTTTTGACTTGCACTTAGCAGTGTCAGGCTGTCAGCTTTTTTTTAATTGTTCTAACTTCATAACCTCAATGTAAATTTTAAGGGGGATAGAATATACTAGCGGCTCTAATCTTAATTTGCTGCTCAATGAATAATTATGTATGAGCACTTTGTTTATTTTGCCAGCTAATCTGTGACGAAGAACCTTCCTCCAATGGCATTGAGTTTTGTTAGCCTTAGGGGGTTTCTTTTGGGTGGGCAAGGAGGAAGCTAACATCACAGCCATCAATTGTATTGGACAACTCTCAAGTAAAAAGTCGAGAGGCCAGGCATGAAGTTGATTGTGCTGTGCTAATAGAATGTCATAGAATATATACATTTTGCAAGCATCCACCTGGTTTCCTTTTGTGAATAGACTTTGATGTAATACTTGATCAGATGGGTGTTATTTCATAGTTTTTTTACCTAAGTACATTTGAATTGTCTATAAATTTATCACGTATGCATGTCTTTGTATAGAGAGAGCAAATTATATGACATTTTTTCACCTTCCTGTTCTGCAGAAATTATCAAATGACTTGAATTCACTTTTGTGAATAGGCTCTTATGTAATACTTGATCAAATGGATGTTATTTATACTTTTGTTACTAAGGTCCATATTAAGGGTCTATAAATTTATCACCTATGTATTGTCTTTGTAACAAAGAAAATCAAATGATATATTAAGACATTATTTCACCTTCCTGTTCTGCTGAAATTGTCGCATAACTTGATTCACTTTATCTTGCAGGGAAGGATGAAAGGTTTACATACCATCTAAAAGTGCTTCAGCAACCTCGTCTCTTGTGACGTTCAATGCTCGTAACATTATAGCAATGTTCTGTGATTTCTTTGGATCTAGTACTCTGTTCTCCTGTTCTAAAGGAGGAAGGACTGACTTCCTAGTTGATTCTTTAGTGACTGAATTTGCAAAATTGCATCCAAAAAGTGACTCCATGGCGTCCTCATTTAACCTGCAAGATGAGAATTGCTTAGTAAGAAATTGTACAGAGTCTTTAGTAAAATAATGTATAGCATTCTACTTACTGGAAGGAGCTTGACTTTATGCGGTCCCAAACCGTGGCTCGATCTGAGGTTGCTCGTACTTTGTCCCAATGCAAAGGCTTCAACTTGGGTTTTGATCCATCCTTATCATCATCATCATCATCTAATTTACTCGACGTACTGAGACCTTTACTAATTTCTTTAACTGGACTTCTCCTTTCAGTCCCTTGGCTTGATTTTGGGCTAGAACTTTTTGATTGTGGTCTAACTGGTTTTTTAGGAACGGATGGTTTATTTGTTTCAACAGCCCCCAATTTTCTTGGTATTGGAAAAGAAGGAGGCGGCGGAGGCGGAGGTGGAGGCGGAGGCGGAGGTGGTGGATGTGGAGGTGGAGGTGGCATTGGGAAATTAGATGCTTGCTGCTCTTCATCGTTTGGTGGTGGAGGTGGAGGTGGTGGAGGTGGAGATTGAAGCCATGCCATGTTTGGTGGCGGAGTTGGCGCTGAAAATTTGGCCTGTTTAAGAATATTAGGCAGTGTTGGTCTACTAGACTGCAGTGGCCCTAAAGGACTAGTTGCTGTTGGTGGTGGAGGAGAAGGCAGCGATTGTTTGATTGGTGGTATGATTGGATACTTTCTATCAGGAGACGAGGTAGAAAGGCGAGATTTTGGTGAAGTTCTCTTGGAATGGGGGAGAGGAGAAGCAACATGACTATCCGGCCTGGACTGGTTCATCTGGCCAGTATTGTTGCTTGAGTCGAAACGACGTGAGCTTGGGGACTCATTGCTCATGGATGACCCTTGTGAAGCGTAAAAGTTTGTGTCATGGCTCTCATCATCCGATGATGACATGGGGGGTGGTGAATTTATGCTAGGAGGCGGTGGGGGTTTGGTAAGTGGTGGTAGTGGCTGAAGGTCGGGACTAGGCCTATATCTATCTGACCTTTTTCCTGAATCCAATTTTCTATAAGGTGAACTGTTGGTATCAGTACTCACTGTACCTCTGGTGGATGGTTCCACAGCCCCACTGTACAAAAAAGTGGACGGTGGATCATTAGTTCTTTGTAAATTGGTACCAACAAGTTTTTGGGACTCATCAGAGTGTCTCACTCTGTGTTTGTACAAATAGAATGCCAAAGCTGAAAACATTCCTAGTATGACAGTCCCAACTGATATTGCAATTGCCACTTTCTTGATTGGCTTGGTTGCTGCCTGCTGCTGCTGCTGCTGATTGGCAATTGGATTTGCCACTGGTGTGCCATAGGCTGGTGCAGGAGGAGACTGCTGGACCTGATCCGGTGTTGGCCCAGTTTCGTGGGAGAATGGCTGGTCTTGGTCTGGGGTGTCTGGCTGCGATGGCGGAGGCGGCGGTGCTGGTGGTGGTGAACTATCTGGAAACAATGATTCATGCAGAATTCTTCTGTTTTCACCAAATGAATCATGAATTCTCGGCTCTTTACCTATTGCAAATTCAAATGTAGCCAAGGATAGGATCAAGAAAATGCTCAAAATATGAGGCCTCATTGTGTTGTAAGCTCTCTTATGTTCCTTCTTTCAGCCTATTCATCTCTGTAATCAAGATTTAGAGAGAGGCTCTAAAGAGAAGCTTCTGTGAGCTGCAAGATCTAGATGCTCTGAGTGGGATGATCCTCAAGTAGTAGCTGCACTTTTTTCATGTAATGTTATTCTTAAAGTTTTTTACATACAACTTATCTTTATAATATTAATAATTTTTTTAAAGATAAACTCTGTAAATACTTCAGACTTGATGACCATTTTTACTAGGGGAAATTGCACCATTAGTCCCCAACATATGATACTTGTTGCAATTTTATCCTCAACTTATTTTTCGGGCACTGGATTGTCCAACTATTCCTTTTTGTAGTGTTGTTAATGGACGGATTATGTCTATTGACTTTAAAAAAACTAATTATTTTATTGTAAAGATGATCATCTCTTTATTAGTTACAAAAAAGAGGAACTGTTAAAAAAAAAAAAAAATGCTGCACTTCCTCGAGTTTGCTTCGTTTTCGGTGTCTTTCTTTTATTTTCCTGTTTTTATACTGAAAATAAGGGCATAATTTCTTAATTTTTTCTCAATTAAAAGATTTGACAGAATGTTTCTAATAGGGATTGACGCAATAAAACTAACACGTTGAGGGCGACGGTATCAGCAAAAATAAGTTAAGGACTAGTAATGCAATTTCTCCAGGTTTATTAAGGATGGAGTGTGACATGGGAGTGAAATAATTGGACGCAGTGCTGTGGTAGAAAGGCCACGTTTGCGTTTTAACAAAAAAAAAAAAAATTTAATTGGAACACCAAAGCACGAAAAGCATAATATTTAATGAATGACTCCACACACCAAGAGACACCAATATCCTTTTCACTACTTTATTTAAAGATTATAAACAATTCTCCAGACACAAATTATATACTTTTTTCTTGATTTTTTAACTGTAAAATTTAAAAATACATTTCCAAAATCTTGGGACGACTATGTTCAAACGATGAAATAAATGGATATTCTCCTATGTTAATTCTATTTCCAATGACGGAGCAATTCATATAAAAAGAACGTTTTATAAACCAATTCGAGTGTTGATTTAAAAATGTTAAATGATCAAAAGTCGAATTAAGATGTAATACATTTTCCTCTTTTTAAAAAATGGATTGGTAAAGTCAATTTTGGTTTACGTGATTTTGAATTTGAGTAAGTCGATGCTAAACTTCTTTTGAGGTTTTATGTTTTCGGGATGGATTTTAAGGCAATCCCCAAATTTCTCAGAACATATTATTCTTGGTAAGAGCAAAGTCTCGTGTCGGTTAAATATAAAATTACTCATCCAGAGGCTACTCTTCTGACATGATATCAAAATAAATAATGTCTTGAATCAAGTCTCACTATCGCTATTTTAAATGAATTGCGCACGTTGTTAGACTTTAATTTATAAATTTATCTCGCATACACAGAGAAGGCTTGTTGAAAGAATAATGTTATTTAACATTATAATGATGACAATTTATATGAAATAATGAGATTGACAATTCAAATTTTATGATAGAAAAGGGGAGGAGAGAGATGTTAGTGATATCATCAATGTTACATCATCAGGATAAATAACATTACTCGTGTTGAAAGAATAGTTAAATGATATATACGTGAGGGACGTATTGAAAATATTATTTGAATAATATATGTGGCCCTAATTAATCCTTTAATATTTTAAATCAAGTGATTTTACCATTCCACATTTTGAAGATGATTATCAGTAAAAAAAAAAAAAAAACATCATTAATCGATTCATTTCGTAAACACAAAGAGAATTATTATTCTGTTTGATTTTGATTGGTGGTAATCTCTATACCAAACCTCAATTACTACATTCCACACATATCCACTTAGAAATGAAAAATTATAAGCAGATTCATCCATTAGATTATAATTAATTTTAGCCTCAAAATAAGGATAGATTTCGGGGTTTTTTTGGCTTATTGCTTAGGTGGTGTTGATAGGGTGGAAATAAATTTCTTTATAAATAAATCCTAATTAATGATTGACAAGTTATTTATCCTTTTTCCCGAAGTAAAGTTTTGTTAACACTTGTACATAAATCATTGCTGTTTTTTTTGGTAAAGTAACCTCGACACGCTTGACGGTATTAATAAAGAAAAATAAGTTAGAAAATCTTATATAAATCATTGCTTTTTTTTTTTTTTTTTGGAATTTCAATTTGGTCACTCTATTAATGCCTCTATTGGAATTTCTGATAATACATGATAATTTGAGCCGATACGAAAGTCTTCTCAATTATACATCTCGTTAGTAAAATTGTGAAATTTATCGAGTGATCAACCTATAACAATTGTTCCGATTTGTTTATTATCTAAGTTGAGAACGATTTAGTTAGCTGAATTCAATAATACTCATGCTGCAAAATTAAGAAAAAAGAAGAAGTAAATTCCCTAATATATATACGAGTTTTTCTCTCGCATTGTTTCCTAATCTATGCTTATTCCATCGGGAAAAAGCTTACAAATATTCCAATTTCACGTAGCACGGCAAGCCGACCCACCCTACCCTACCCTACGCTCTTGATTCTATGTGATGAATTAGGGCAACCTTAAGCACAAAAGATGCTTCTCATAAAGAGAACTGAATGGTACGATTATGTAAAAGATAAGGTAGTCTGTTGTTAAGTACAACAAACTAATGGATGTTTGGAGTTTGTTAATAATTGATTTAAATTATAATTATATAAAAATAAGTGATGAATAAGTAATAGTACTTGAGGATCCCATGAAATATGGATAAATAATTTGATTGATTATAAACAATAGATAAACATTCGTTCATTTTAAAAAAGTCGACATTGTTAAGACTAGCGTAACTCTTACATATAATATATTTATTTCAATTTTATTCGATATTAAATTTACCCTTAACATGTCCCGCAAAATGATAGCTCTTTTGAAAAACACCACTCATGAAATTCGATTGCTTGTTTGAGCTTTAAACAACCAATTTGCTAATCATGCTTAATCATCTCTGATACAATATTAAGATTTAGGATTATCTTGAAAGACCAACCTTACTAAGAAAAAATAACACAAACCCTTGTAAATTTTATATTTATTTTATTTTTGTTCTCGCGTCTTTATCTGGTATCCATATTTGAATTACTAATTGTAATGTTTATCATTATTGTACTTGTGATTCAGTTTTTATCATCTGAACCTTTTAAATTATTTGATTAAAAGAGATCGATAAATTTAAAATATTACCATTTCCAAAATGAGAAACCTAAACCTTGTTAGTATTCAAAAACAATTTTCTTTTGAAGTAGACAACACGAAACCTTTGATTATTGTCTTGTACTATGGAAACTTTTTGCCACCTTAATATTCTATGATCAAAGACATATCCAACCCACAAGACAAGCATGTTTTTTTTGCTACTCCTCTCTCTCTAGAAAACTTCTCCAAGCCAAAAGCAATGGATGTTTAATGTCTTAATTCGATTTTATTTATTTAGCCCAAAATCTTCATTACATTGTAAATTGACTTAACCATCCCTTAAGAGATGGTACGTTATATGGTGTTGCTATTTTTCTTTTCTTTATTGCAAGGAAAATAGTAGTTTTGTTAATAAATATGGGATTTTATGGAGTTTAAAAGGAAATCAAAGAGTGTAAACAGATTTCTTATTCCTCTTTCTTTCCTAACTATGTTGTTATACGACATGCTATAAATGCCGACGATTCATAAACTTGTTATTTCACAATTGCATGTCTACCAAGGATGGAGCCGACAAAGGCGCTAAGGTGGGCTAGAATAAATAATAAAAAAAAAAAACACAGAAAAAAAATTCTATGAACTCACACATAATATATGCTCTACGCATGGAATCTAGTTTAGAAGACTAAACTCATGATACTTGTGATAAAGTGTGTTAAATTCTTGAGTAATTATAAAATTAGAGACGGCACGATCCTTTCATCATGTGGCCTTTTCCATGAGGAAATGCTATATTTAAAAAATAAATAAATAATTTATAGTTTGTTTGGTACGGATTAAAATCAGATTTTAATCTAAGTTAAAGTCAAACAAACAATATTAACTACATTTTTCATGGGTCCCACATCTTTTCAACTGCACATTTCAAAAA